>BPLR01015084.1:0-40779 GCA_021605095.1 Caerostris extrusa
GTAGATGTTTAATTTTGCCTAAAATGAAAAAAAGGGTCATTAAACTAAATCTGCATAAATATCTGGTAGTTAGGAGAAAATAAGAGATAGTAATTGGCAAAACACTATCCTTCTATTTTTTGTACGCAGTGTAATATACCAATTGTTATAAAACTAACAGAATTGGCCATTGAGCTTGAAGAGTAAAATAAATTTTTATGTAATTAAACTTCGAAAATTTACAAACAATAAAAACTCAAATTTAACTACCTCTGTTTTAGTAACTATCTTAGGTACATTAATACCAGAATATACAAAATTGTGGCTCATTAGACTAACCTCATTCTTTCATAAACTTCAACAATGTCAGAATTGTTTTTTTGTTTCTTTAGTCTCATGAAAATTTCTATTGTCTTTGAGCAATGCAGCTCTTATGTTCTTTTGTTTTGTATTTCATACGTTTTTAACTGTATTCAATGTAGCGAATACCATTAAACTACTTGCAAAAAAGCAAAAAAAAATTTTTTTTTTTAAATTTAAAACAATTCTAAATAGTTTGTTTTTATTTTTCATAGATGTTCGTAGACTATAGTACCTGAAGATTGACGATACATTTGCGCCCAAACTCCAAATTACATTCTCTATGCATCATTTAAAACAGTTAAATTTATTTTCAGAAAGGACAAAACTAAAAACATAAGAAGGAAAGGTTTTACATTTTACCATCAATTTTTCTATTACTTATAATTCTATAAATGATCCTGAATAGCCAGTGGCTTAGCAACTGGCGCTCGGTACCAAATTTCGGGTTAATCCCGTGTGGTGCCATGGATGTTTTAGTGGTTCGGAATATATTTAACTACAATAATTTTTAAATATAGATATAGCGTAATTCTGGGGCATTGTTACTCCTTTTGGAATACATGTCAACTTACAATCGCCCCCTGGGTATTGCAAAGTGAGTAACGTCTGTGAGCTCTTGCCTTAAGGCTGCAAGATTCAAGCTGTCTAAGTGTTTGCCAGCTGCATTGGAACAAAAAAAAATAATAATTCTATAAATGGGCCTGAATAGCTGAGTGGCTAGCGCTCTGGTGCTCGGAAGAAAGGTCTTGGGTTCGAGTTCCCGGCGGTGCCATAGATGTTTGTAGTGGTTCGGAATCCACTTTAAACCGTAGGTCCCGGTCTAACGAGGATCGGGCTTTGCGGCCGTATTGTTATCTCAGATATTTTGTTATCTTGGAAGCTACGCATTGACTCCTGGGTGTGCTAAAGTGAGTAACGTCGCAGTGACGGGAGACGGGGAGGGACGGGGTTCAATGATCAAAAATGGTGACCTCTAACAAATGGACTTGCAACAATATTTTCGAGATGGGCGAAAAAGCTGAATTTATCCAGATGTCTATTGAGATGGAAGAAATTGACTCCTGACCTCTAAATTGGTTCGCCGCAAGGGAATTGAGTTGTTTGTGTGAGTTGTGCAAGTGGACTTGCAATAATTTTAACGAGATGGGCGTACGGCCTTTATGACACTAGTGCGATCACAGAGCCCAATCTTGGCTTCTTTTCACCCAAGGGAATTCAGTTGTTTGTGTGATTGCAGTGCAAGTGGACTTAGGCACAGTGATGTGGTGTGGCGTAGAAGAATTTATAGTTTTTGTGTTATGGAAGAAAATTGATCTTGACCTCCGAAAAGGTACCTGCGCATCATGTGTTCTGTATTGCAGGTGACAAAACCCCTTAAAACCAATTACAGATCTTAAGGCTTTCTCTCACTGATCCTGGTCAATGAGGATTTGGTTAAGTGAAAAAAAGAGCGAATCTTGGAGTTGTTGTTGTAGCTAATCCTCAGTTGTCCTGCAGTGATTTTAGTGGACGGACATCCACTTTAAGTAGGTGGATATGGGAAAGGGGGCAGCTTCTGTTGTGTGACAGCACCCGTAGGTAGAAGTTTGACTTCTGCTCCATGACGCTTTTACAGTGGTGTATGAGACCGGGTGGTTTAAGGACCGGCAAAGACCGGGAAGACCGGCTCTAAAGTGGACCCCTGAACCAATTCAAACATCAATGGCACCGCCGGGACAAAACCCGAAACCTGTGGTACCGAACTCTCAAAGTGCTAGAAACTTGAATAAATGAAAGGCCCTTGAAACTTGGAGTTATTCAATGAACTGGGAACAAGACAATGAAAGAAAAGGAAGATACACGGAGATGACGGAAAGTCAAAAGAAGCTACTGCTTATCCCTACATCCCTTTGGAGAAAGGCAGAAAAATATTGACACCTCTATCGAAAGCGTAATCTTGTTAGAGCAGACAAAACCGCGATGCACAAGGCGAGTTGAAAGAACAAACTCCGGTTATCTGCGGTGAGGAGGCGAATAGATCTTCGGAAAAGCAAAGGGACATACGATTGCTGACGATGCGTAAAAAGAATGAGAGGAAAATAACCAAGAAACATTGTGTCTTTCATTTAGAGATGACACCCAGTTCTGGAACGGCTACTATATATCTCTATTGAAGTGAAAAAATACAACCTAAAAGAAAGGGTCATTCACCAGAGAAACGAACATTTTCCTGCACTGAATGACCACAGACGGCGATGGCTGAATTTTCCACGTTCTCAAACTGTAAGTGTTATTAATTTTTATTTTTATTATTTTACTTGGTGTCCGTGTGCCACACAATTTTAAAAGGGCTGGGACTGTATAAAATGCGTCAATAGAATTTGGACTTTTGGGTTAGATTTATTGATTATGACTAAGGTTCTTTGATGTTATGGATATTCTACTTTTATTTTAATTATTACATATCTATTGAAATGCCTTCAGAAATCTTGTATTAATTATCACATGGTAACAAGTTAGTTTATATTACCTTTTATTTCTATACTTTTTGTTTCTTGGCGCAATTATTAAGGTATTATGATATATTTTTTTTTTGCATTTTGAAGACTGTGGGGGGGGGAGGGGTCACCAAATATGACAACTGAATGTGTTAATGTAAATATATGTAAGTTATATTTAATACGATTAATACTAATTATTTTGAATATAAATAAATCATTTCCTTCTAAATATTTTGTATAATATTATTTTGGTATTTAATTCTTTCTCAAATATTATTAAGCCGTGGGGAGTGGCTAGCGCTCTGGCGCTCGGTACCTGAGGTATGGGTTCAAATCCTGGCGTTGTCATGGGTGTTTATAGGTTCGGAATATTTAAACCGTAGGTCCCGGTCCTAATAGGATCGTAGAGCGTTGCAGGGGCATTGTTACTCCGCGTCCGTGACTTATCTTCACGTTACACGCCCTTAGTGTAAAAGTAAACTTTTAAGGCATCCGAGACCAAAGCTGTTTAAGTGTTTACCAGCTACCTTAGAAAAAAAAAATAAAAAGAAGCAAGCCGCTAAAGAACTTGTTTCATTAATATTTATGTTGTATTGATATTTTTGGTTGTTATTGTTAGAAACAACAACGCAGGAGATTACTTTTGTATTGTTTGATGTGTAATGTTTATTGAGATATTACAAAAATGGTTTTTGAGCATATTCAGTATTTGGACGAATTGAGAATTGTTGAAGGAATATCTATTAAGCATTATATTAGATATATTATACCAACAGCACACTGTTCAGACAATTTCCTCACAATATTTGAAAGCTCTCTAAAACGAATCTTCCTCTACTGATATTGCAGACATCTAAAGAGGCAGTTGTTGAAATTTATGTCTCATCAGATATAATTGTGGGTACAAGCACTGTGTGGTTCTACCATTGCACTCCATAGATCAGCAAACCAGAGGCTCTTCCTCTAATTCAATGTTCAAATGTTCAAACTATCCTATTACCACTGCTATCCTATTACCTAAAATGAAGAGTCTGTCTTATAATGCTAGGAACTCCTTCGCTCGTGCAACGCCATCTACAGCATCTAGAAAGCATTTCCGGAAATATATCTCCATGCATACCTTGCCTTATGAACATTGAAGTTTAGTTTAAATAAAAATTATATATTTCTAACTACAATTTCAATCTTTCTGAATTCAGTCTTCTTGACTAACTATTATAATTAATGGTTTATTTACTATGAAATATGCTTGAATGAATTATATTTAAACTGATCTTATATTCATTGTCTTGCTGTAACACACGCCAACTGTTAAGAAGAGTGGGAGTGAATTCTCCAATGTAATATATACCAATCATATTTAAATGCGTCTACAATTATGATGATGCCGGCTAATTGGGAGGAGCATTCCCTTTCCGCTTTGGCCAGAAACTCGGATAACACTTGTGGAGTGCTATAGAAATGCTAATCAGGTTTCCGTGTGCACCTATCACTTCCATACTTGCGCTGGACGCCACATTCCCATAACTTGAGGGAATCCTGAAATGAGTTGGGATCCTCGTGATTGAATTACGTTAAATATATACAATATTTAATGAAATATATTGGAGAAGAATTTAATATTTATAGAAAAAGTTTTACTTTTGTGTATAAAAATTAAGATAAATAAAGAAAATTTTTTGAAACAATAATAAGAGGTAAATTTATAACAACGGAATTAATAGATCACATTTGTTAATTTATCTGAACCGTAGATTTGATTTGTAGTTTGTAAATTTGAATATTCTTTAGAAAAGTATGATTTCCAAAGTATATTACATATATGAAATTTTCAATATTTATTCGATTCTGAATATTTTAATTATTTATAATTTCTAAATATTAAAAATAAAATTATATCTACAAACATAACCAAATTTGAAAATGAGACAGCATGAATTATGAAAAAGGTTCGTATATACTAATTATACGAATATACTGATACTTTTTGTTTCACGATCATAAATTTAACAAATATGAAAAAAATATCGAAGAATATGTTACTTACTATCAAATCGAATAATTACTATTGTCCCTTTTGAAATAGCTCATAGCTATTTTTACGCTAATTTATGTTAAACCTTTAATAACTGACGCAAATTATGGAATAGACATGATTATTTTTGTGATTGAATGTAATGTGATGTATTAACAGTTAATAAATAGCATTAATAAAAATCACGGAATACACAGATAGATAATAATTATTAACCTTGATATATTATATTAAATAAATCTGAAATCGCAGATGAATGAAATTTTTAAATTACACGTAATTTAGAGCATAAATTAATAAATAATTTCCATCCATTTAGTCTCCATTAAGATCAGAATTAGAGATAAAAAAATATAAGATAATTTTAAAACTTTACTAATTGAAAATATTTTTATTCATACATAAACTTTAATTTTTCAATCAGTAGATTAACATATCCAGTAATTTTCTGCCTGTAATCTTGTAGGTTTTACATTAAATTTATTTTTAATTTTCTTGTGAGGATAATAGATCCCTGCTTGCAATTCTTTTTCGTCAAAAAAATTTTAAAAAATTCATTGCAAAATTATTTTTCTAACATTAAAAAATAATTGGTGAATAAAATAAAAAAGTTATTCAAAAAATTAAAAACTTTACAGATCTGTCTTGAAATTTATCCATAGATTTGCGAAAGGGGACAAGGTATTACTCGCTTCGTAGCCAAAGCAAAGGAGCGGATAAAAATTGTTAAATATTTTTACTTTTATTTCTTTAAAATTAATTTTTGCATCCTTAAATGAATTTTTTTGTTAATTTCATGCCTTGGTTACTTGCGTGAAATATATCTATTTAATTCATCTTTTCCATCGTTTTAATGAGCATGTAAATTCTTTACGGATAACTCTATTAATTATAGGTGTTATAAATTCTTAAAACAAAAAAATTTTCTTAATAATTGGAAAAATCTAAGCTGAAAGAGATCTTAATCACAAATTAAAAAAAAAAGTTTATTGATATATCAGAGACGAAGTGCGAACTGTCAGCGAATAATTCGTCTCTACATATTTATGCTTCGTCTTCTTTAGTTTGGCTTAATGGCCAATTGGTTAGTACTGTGCCTTTGGTACCTCAGGCTTCAAGTTCGAACCCTAGCGGCGACATGGATGTTTGTGATTGGTTCAGAATCAACGTTTAGGTCCCCGTCTAATTAACCTAATGTGTGCACAAAATAACCGTAGAGCGACAAACCAAACCAATCTTCATTAGCTCAACAATTCCGTGGTGGGCCAAAGCACTCTGCCAACTGGCAGTTTTCGAAACAGGAGATGCTTTTTTTTACGGAGTAGGGTTGTGAACCCTACGCCCAACGTCATATTAGACCGGAATCTACTAGTTTAAAATGGAATTCGAACCACTACAAACATCCATAGCACTGCCGGGACTCTAATCCTGTGGCACCAGAGCGCTAGTCACTCGTCCATAAGGCCGAAATATTTATACTAGATCTTTTTTTTAACAGTAAAAAATTACGATTGCTGTTAATGGAGTTCTGTGATTCACGGCAAATTTAAATCCAAATAATAAAAACAACAAAAATTATTGGCAGCATAACTGAAGTAACATTTCTGAAATGCAATGTTTATGCAATTATTAAAATGCTACTTAGGGAATATTATGTTTTGACGAAACGTTACACATTACTTAAGGTTTTGCAAATAAGAAATATATATGTTTTTTTATTGGCTTGTATGAGAATTGTTTAAGCAATAAGGAAAGAAATATTCAGAATTGTTGGGACATTTCTAGTATAAATTTAAAATTCGTTACATTAGTTTGCAAACTTTTTGCCTTTCAAATTGTTTGAATTGACTAGAAAAATATTTCGTAACTTTATATTCATACATAAAAGTAATTTTTTTCGATAAATATATAAGTGGCATTAAATAACAAACTCAATTCCTTCCAATTCTAAAGTCGTTTTGTAAAACATTTATACATGGTTAAAAATGCGTCTGGATTCAATCAATTGAATATTTAAAGCCAAAAAAGAAAACAAAATGCAAAATAAATATGTGCACTCAACTTAAATTGCAATCATTAAAGTGGGCATTTCCGTTGCGTGGGTTGTATTAAAACGTGAATGGAACATAGTTGCGACGCAATTTGTAATAACACAACATATTCTGCAACTGCCACTTATAAACTAGCCATTTTAAAGATTTAATGTACTAAAAGGCTTCTAAAAGTTGTGTAACGGTGTTTTTAAATTTCTAAGAGACAATCGTTGCAGCTAGTCTTTCTCCTTTAGATCAAGCATGTTCTCAAGCATGTGAAGAAAAATGGTATCTTACTTTTCTACAATGGTACATGGTATTGTCGTACTTTTCTAAATTTATATTAACTGACTTGTTGATTTATAATGTTTCTAACTGCTACAGAGGATTTATTCTGAACATTAATATCCTTTTTTGTTGTTCTTTTGCTGGGTTTTTAGTGTCTGTAACACAAAATGTTTTTGAGAGTTTGTAAAAAAAAAATTTGACTCACAAAGAATTTAAGATATTAACTATGAGTGATTTCTGGGTATAAAAAAGATTGATACCAAATTCATAGAGTTGATACTGTAATCTAATAATTTCATATTACATGTGAAGAATTATTTTATTTTATCATGCTAAATTAAAATATTTTCAATACACTAAACTTTTCATTTCTGAATGTTGTAAAAATTCTGCATGTTCAAGAAAATTTTTAATATTTAAATGAGTATTTTCTTCAAAGTTACGCAAATTCAAAAATAATTTCAAATATTTTTTGTATTATCAAAAGTTGTTTTATAAATACAACAAATAAATCTACAATCGATTAAAAATATTTTTTTTTCCAATGGCAGATTATGAACAATTGAAAAAAAAACATACAACAACAACAACAACAACAACAACAACAAAATAATACAACAAATGCAACAAAACATGCTGAAACAGAGTTCATTAATTCTAACAAAATATTATCTTTAGCCACTAAAAAATGTTACAAGGTGCACCACAGGGAGGTAGATCTTCTGCGCACCCTCTATTAAAATATTAAATGATGAATTCAGCCATTTATTAAGAGTATAAAATGAAAAAAATAATTGTTAACTAGACAAATTTTCTTTATTGGTGCAACAATCCCATGGTTTACCAAGACTGGCAAATTTCGAGACAGGAGATGTTTTCTTTTCACGGGATAAGATTGTCAGTCCTACAGTCAACAGTCCTATTAGATCGGAACCTACTATTTAAAGTAGATTCCGAACTATTGAACCATGAAATACCCGAAGGGATTCGAACCCAAACTCAGTAGTATGAGCGCCAGAGTGCTAGTCACTCAGTCATCTGGCCAGTCGATATTTAAATATATTTCTAATAAAAAATATTACAATGTTAATAATTTTCGGACATTTATTATTAAATAATAAGAATTTTTCAGAATAATGAATTTTATCAGAATTATAATAAGCCATAAAAATGTTTTCGAAGTACACACATTAAAAAAAAAAATGAATTATTTGGCTTTTATATAGAAATGAAAAAAAACTGCGTCTTTTAAAAATATGAATCACATTTTTGCTTAAATTTACTTAGAATGTTAATTGGTTGAAGCCGAGTATTTAATTTAATTTTGATAAATTTCCACGCTTTTTATGAGAAAACATGTCAGCTAAAAAAGACATATTATAATTTAAAAAATACGAAATTACCTCGGAATACATTAGATGCCTGCATTTATATATTAAATATAATGTTTTTAAGCTTAGTTTTAAGAGTAAGTAACTAAGTTACAAATTATGTAGATTCAGATTCTTTAAAAATCAACAGACGTTAGATGTGTAAAGGAATTATTGAGGCTCCTTTTTAAAAAAAGTACTTAAATACCATGTTTATAAATTATGAAAACCCATACGTAGTAACTCTTAAATTTCTTATTTTGTGGTAAGTGACTTAAAATAAATTCACCAAAAATATGTTACAATAAATTTCTAGTTTTATATTTAAAATGTTAGTTTATTTTAAACATAAACTTTTTCAATGCTGTGTTTGATTAATTCTAGAAGTATATCGATTTTCCCTTCTTTTATTGATTTGTGTACACAAGAAAGGTCTTGCCAAGTCTGCTACTACTTATACTATTACATCACACAATATCATTGTGCATAGAGATCAGATGTCCCTTTGCAGTTTTTGAAATGATACAGCTTGGGGATTATACCACTAATACATCTTTCTAGAGTTCCCTGATGTGTCTAGTGCAGGGGTCGGTAACCTTTTGAGTCGGAAGAGTAAAAAATTACAATTTACAAAATTTCAAAGTTTTTAAAGAGCCACAAAATTTTTTCTTGTCAACAATAAATAGTACTCGCATAAATAAAGTTTTTGATAAAAAAAATCTAATCTATTTATTTATAAGAAAAAATATTATTTATTCAAAGATATTATTTAGTAGTGTTTTTCACAACAAATTAGATAATATATATATGGCATTATTAGATAATTACTTATTATTTAAGTAAGAAATTAAAAAAATTAAACATTTACTTACAACATTAACTTGTACTTCAATAACAAATAATTTAACAAACAAATTCAATGGGAGCGATGGCTTTGCATGGTTATTCAAGTAGAAAATTTAAACTATATCAAACAATGTACCTTGCACTTAAAAAATAAAAAAAAAAACAATAACATACATTTGAGCAAACAAATTTATTAGGATCGTTGGCTTTGCCATGGTTTTAGAAAGTTTGGATAAATTTGGCTCATAACTTGTTTTAAGTTTCAAACACAACTCTAAATTTTCATTTGTTAGTTTGCTTTTTACTTTGCTTTTAATTATATTCATGCAAGAGAACGCTTGCTCGCACGAATATGTCGATCCGAAGATAGTCAGCACTCCAAATGCCAACTTCTTCACCTCACTGTAGCAATCTGGAAGACTATTCCATGCGTCGAATATAAGTGCCTCAACTCGCGGCATTTCTTTTAAAGCTGTCCATTTTTGTTGCGTTACGTACATGCATGTTTAAACGATTTTTAAATGTTTTTTTTTGATAAAATGAATAATATTTGCATATGGAACTGAAGAGCCGCAGCAACACATCCAAAGAGCCGCATGTGGCTCGCGAGCCTGCAGGTTGCCGACCCCTGGTCTAGTGGAATATAGATCAGAAAATAAATATGGTTATTCCATTCATTGAACTTTTTCAGTGGGTTTTTCTAGTTCTAAATATTCGAGCAATTCCATTTAGAATATAAAATTGTTGTCCATTGCACTTATATAGAGGCCTTATGTAAATACCAAGAAATGTCTACAAGTTCATATTTTCTGCTTTTAATTCAATGTATTATTTTTTTTTTTAAATGATCAATGTGAACTTAAGGTCATAAAAGCAAAAAACTCACAAACCATCAGTCATATTTGTTATTAATTTCCTTCATTGTGTCTCATTGTCTGTTGTGTATTTATTGTGTGACATTGTGTCTAGTCGAATTATACATTTTTTTTTTTTTGTTCCAAACATTATGCGAGGGCACTCAAAGTACAATTCAGTAGATGGATTTAGTAGTTGGTAGGCAATGATGACGGCCTGATGACCAATTGGCTAGCGCTCTGGCCTTTGGTACCACAAGCTTCAGGTTCGAATAGTGGTGGTGGCATGGATGTTTGTTAGTGTTTGGGAATATACGTTAAACAGTAGATCCCTGTCTAATTAAACCAATATGTGAAAAAATGCCAGTGACAACCCAAACCACTAATGACTATCACAATTTCTTGCTAATTCATTTGAAAATTCTTTGTTCGGTAAACAGTAATTTTACGCTGTTATGATTTCTTAAAAAAATTTTGACTTTATTTACATTATTACATTATTTAAATGTAAATTAGAACATTATTAAATTGAATTACATTATTTACATTATTTAAATGTAAATTAGACTTTATTTACATTTTATGATAAATTATGTGTAATAATAATAGGATATATAAATTATGTGTGATAATAATATGAAAGCATAGGAAGTTCTAGAGCATTTGAAGAAAAGAATCTGATAGAATCATGAAGCTAATCTTTTTTTTTTTTTTTTTTTTTTTGCAATGCACCTGAACAAAAAGCTTGATCTTGGATGCCTTAAGGTAAGCGCTGCACAGACATTACTCTTTGCATTACCCAGGGGGGCGCGTGTTTACTTGAAGATTCGGATAACCATGCCCCCGCAACGCTCTACGATTCTATTAGGACTGGGAGCTACGGTTTAAAGTGGATTCCGAATGGCAAAATGACTAAGAGCTAATCTTAGAAAATTAGAATTCATAGCAAATATAAGCAAAGAAGTGGAATGGCAAAATGACTAGAGTTAGAAATATATTTAAGCATAATTTATTACTGCGGTTAAATATGTATGTAATCTATAGACTTTTAAAATATTTTTAATTCTCTGCAATATTCAGTGATAAGGTTTTTTCTTTAAAAATAAATACAAAAAAAGTGTATCTTTTACGTAAGAAAATGGGTTACTGTTTTAATTAGCATCTACGTAAGATAATTCCTAAGCAAAAACGTATACACTTCTTCTAATAAAGGAATCACTTTTAAAGAAAATTGATGCTAATATTTACGCGTTTCATAAAATTAAATTAATTAATTAATACTTATTATCACTTTATAATTTAAATATTTATAAGCAAAGAAAATAATGTTTTAATGATCTACGTCCCAATATCAAATTGACAAGAGGTATAGCTTTTGATTGCTTGCAAAATGTTTTGCGATGAACTAATTTTTATGATACTACTATCCCCAAAAAGTAAGAACACTTATTTTATTTTTCAAAAAGCTCTTTATTAATTCTTCCAAATTTATTTAATCGTCTTCAAAGTAATCTCCTCCGGACACAACAAACTTATGTCAACCTTTTTTTCCAATCCTCAATGCATGCTAAAATGTCATCGGCAGGTATGGCCTTCAAAGAGCGCGGCGATTCACGTTGAATCTCTTCAGTCGACTCAAAAACTCTTTATTAATTCTTCTCCCGGAGTGGTCTTTTGAGTTTAGGGAATAAGTTAGAAGTTGAACGATGTGAATACTGTGGTTGTAGAACGATATGGGTTACAGAGTGACAAAGATATGCTGGCGCATTCAGTATTTTCGGTACCAATCGAGTTTTGAGGCTTTTGAGGCTCTAATTTGAATGGCCCTATCCTTTTAAAATCAAACATCATCAACAAGGTCTCTAATTGTAAATCGACGGTTTGCAAGCACAAAATCTTTAATTTTTTGGACGTGAGCTTCGTCGGTTGAAGTGGATGGTTGACCAGAGGGCTCTTCGTCTTCAACGCATTCTTTGCCTTCTTTGAACTGTTTATACCCCTTCTAAACATCTCTTTTCGATATAGGAAGGCTCACCGAATGCCTTCTGCAGCATTCTATACGTTTCCGCAAACAAAACTTAATGCAAGTTTTTTGCTCAATTAATTCAGACATTTCCAAAATTTCCGGAATCAGTTTTAGCGTCTCACAAAGCCAAGCGTAACTCAAACACTAATGAATATTTTGACGCCAAATTTCCCACAGATGTCAAGTACAGTGCCAGAAACATAAAGAAAAAAAAATTGAAATTCCATAAGCCTCGAAAATTTTTAATTGAAAAATGGTCTTACTTTTTGGACACAGTAGTACAGAATCATTTCTGTAGCTAAGACAATAAAGCATTTTAATTGCTTTTGTTTAACAGTGCTACGTTTTATGGTGCATAAATGCAGATAACGTCCTGAATCTTTAATTTCGTCCTTGACATTTTCGGTGGAATCTTCTATAAGCTAAATTTGTAAAGAGAAATCAGTTCCAAAATCTTTAGGCAATAGATGTGCATTAAACATCTATCAAGAAATTCTTACATTTGATCTTTCTTTGGACTTTTTTTTGTCAACGTTTATCTTATTTACCCGTAATCGTAAATTACAATAGTCTATCAATTAAATCACATATCCGGTATAAAAAACTGTTATTTTAAATATTTTTACACATCATTTGAAAGATTATATATTTATTGTTAGTATATTGTTTTTAAATTACTGTTTTTGAAATTAATTACTAAAATCATTATATTGCATAATCAATTTTTGTTTATCAGTAATTTTAAGAACACATTCAACAAATTTTTTAATTTATTCATATTGCTGACAGTATCCATCTCTTTTTTCTGTGATAACAGTGTATTTATATAGGGATAAAAATATTTTGTTAATAATATTTCTATTGAAATATACTATAACTTTCTTTGCATATATAAAAATATATTAAATTATATTGAAAAAAAATAATTAAAAAACATAAATTGTGAAAATTGTTATTGGTAAAATCAAAGCCGTACTTTAAAATGTTTTTAATAAATAAAGGTAAAAGGACGATTTTGAATTGTAGAATATAAATTATGGAATTTTATTTTTAAAAATTTATTATATATGTGATTTCCAACTTAACTTGGAAAAAATGTTTAATCAATTTTCTTTTATTTATTTTAGAATATAGTGTTTTTCTTAAAAATAATTTTAATTTGAAGTTTTAATTTTCAAATCCTCTTGACAAATGCAAATATATATTGTGACTATTATTAAGACTAAATATTTTGAAAAAAAAAAAGTTTTGTGTTGCTTTCCAATAATACATTTTCATTTGATAAAAGTATTATTTGCTCAATAATAACAGTTTTAGATGAATTAATAATTAATAAAGAGAAAATAAAGTATTGAAGATAATATAACGTTTACTTTATCAATTTAGCAGCAACCTCGGGGAAATCAATGCATTAAGTTTTATTTCCAAAGAATACTTAAAAGATTGAACAATTTGTCCAGCTCTATTTAGTCTAAATTCAAAGAATCACGGATATAACAGAAATAAATAATTTATTTTTGGCGTAATATTCTTCGAAGAAACATTTTACCCTACAGTCTTTCAATTTTATGGCGTACTTAGTAGCAGACAATGGGGCCTATACAGACTAGATATCACTGAATCTGACATTTTTATCACTCACATAATTTTAATTTAGTCTCATCACGCAAGTATCTATGAATTTCTTAAATGAAGGAAAATTGTCATTGACTATTTGTTCTATCATCGCAATAAGTGTTTAAGTTGTGCCTGCTATCAACACTAATGCGACATTGTTTATCACTTTAGGTAAAAGCTCTACTCATACATTATATTCTCAAAATGGAAGTAGCTAAAAATAGGAAGGAGGAACAACTTTTCCAATTCACTACGCAATCTTTGTGACACATGATAATATATAGTTCTCCACCATCTTAATGATATTAGTTATGGGTTAGTAATTTTTTATCTAAACTAATGATCTAAACAAATCATATATTAAACTGGAATGTCAAATGTAATTCAGTTCCAAAAAATCAGTGTTCTAACGTAGTTGATATTCTTGTTTTTAAATGTTATTGCTTTTTATATAAAATTTATATTTACTTACAATAAAAGGCTTCTTTGCGATCTAACTTATGAAGTTGAGTTTTTATTTTTCTAGAAAAAAATTGTTTTTTTACAAACAATTTTTTCTCTAGATTTGTACTACTTACTAGAGTTTTACAAGATTAAACAATTTTTTCCCCTCTAATCAAAATAAAATATATCGTTATTTCTTATATTAATGAGACTTATATTTGATAAAATAAATATAAGACTCTAGAAAAGATTTATATAGAATTAAAAATATTTAAATAATTTAAACCACTGATTTATTTTATTGTACATAACAATTTTATTTGAAATTAGTTCATTTTAATAAAAATATGATAATTGATAGTAATATGATATGATATACATATATTTATTATATGAAAATTATATATATATTAACATTTTATATAAATAATAGTTAAATGTATTTATAACTTAACTTAGTATTTTGAAACTTAAAATTTAGTGTAATAAGGAAATTAATATCTCCTTTAAGATAATTCATTCAAAAGGTTGCATTAAATAATTTTTTTATTTAAAATACGTGGAGTAATTAGTTAGATTAATAAAAATACGCCCCAATTCAAAAGTTAAATTTTACCTTTTTTTTTTTGATTTGATAGAATGTGAACTAGTTTTCCTAAGAAATCGTTTTGCTATCCAGAATATCTAAATTATACGAAAAAATGATTTGAACACGTTCATGAATTTGAATAATAAAGTTATGTAAATATTTATTTTACGACTATAAAATTTGAAGCATGACTGTTTAAAGTGAAAAGAAATAACTTTAGTAATACTTTTTACTTTTTGATGTAATGGCCGAAAAATCTTTTGCTAAACAATATGGATTGGATATGAAAACTTACGCTGATAAAATGTAATCGAATCATAAAAGCTCAGCCATTATTTTGTTATGCAAAATTCTTTTTAAGAATTAAGTAACGCAGTAATGCATTTAACGGAAAAATTTGAATTTTGGATTAATAATGCTGGTATGAATAAATAAAAATGATTATTAAATTTTATAACCACTGTAATGGATATGTTGCTGTTTGATATTTTTGTGAAAAAAAATGAATTAGAAATAGCAAAGAAAGTATTTATTTTAATGATATCAGATTTTTAATGATAATGTTCTAAAATGCTAATCCATCGCTTTAAAAATTATTTTTAATCAATTTTGGTGGATAGCGCTTTGGGTTTCTATGCTGAGACAGATAATAATAGATTTTCAATTATTTTAATTCACAATTAAAAAGATCAAATACTGACTTACACTAAAATATTTTATATAAAAAATAGCTAAATGTATTTTAAACTTGTTTTCTAAATATAGGCTGGAATTTAAAGCAAACAGTTGTTCAGGAATTTAAAACAATAACAACGACAAAAAAATAGTTGTTCAAAAAGTTGTTCCATTCCTTTCGTACTCTAATTTTCTTTTTAATTAAATGATGATTTCTCGTTATTTGTTAACCCAATTCTCTAAAACAACAACATTATGTAATGATCTAATTGAATTGTTTACTTGTTCTAATTTAATTAAGAAATGCCACAATAATTTAGATATTTTTTTTTTTTTTTTTTTTTGGTGACACATTACATTAAAGCAAAGATTTGGAATGTTTAATTCAATTTGCATTACTTTTTTTCTAAAACAAATGCGCTATAGTAGAACAACTGAGGGAAATTGAAAATAACGTTTTTTTTTTTTTTTTTTTTTTTGAATAAATATGTCTAATTTTAATGAAGAACACAGAAATTTCTTTTCTAAAGGTTAATTTATATTTTAAAAATTAATATTTATCTTCCTTTTAACATAAAATTATATATATTTAACACAGTTTAAAAATGTAATTCTTCCATATCAATATTAACGTGCAATATATTTAATAGGGAATTTTAATAATTGGAAAAGAAATAAGATTTTGTAATCTTTTATATCATTGCTAAATAATATTTGAAACAATGAATTTAACAATTATTTTCTTGATATGAAAAATTTGTTGCTGATTTTTTTATTTAATTATAGATTTATTTATTCTTTTGAAATACAAGATTTTCTATTTAAAATGATAACTGAAATGATTGCTTTAAAAATCATTTGGTACCGTACATATTAACTTTAACTATTGATGGAAATTTCTTTCTTTTCAAAAACATTTTTTTGTGAGGTGACAAATCAAGCTAAGTCGAGGCATTCCACTTGAATATAAATAAATCGAAAGATTTGAGTTATTAATATTAGAAATACAGATGGAAAAATAAGTCAAAATCCAGAATTATTTATGCATAGTTCTATAGAAAAAACAAAATTTTAAGTATATTCAATAGCTACTAAAGCATATCCAAACAATAATATGAAAAATAACTATTATGGTTTTTTAACTATATATTTGCTCACATTGCCAGTGTAGAAAATGAAGTACCAGGTCTTTATATAAATTGTCGCTATGCTTTGAGGAGGAGTTTTGGAAGGACTTATTTTTTCGCCCCTACCATGTTGAAGAATCGAATACAATAGATAGATACTCTGTAATCCTACACTCTCCAATTCGACATCTTCAGTAGCCCGACGTATGTGTTGGAAAGCGAGTGTTTTGACAATGGATCGTTTTTTCCTTTCAAAACTTGAACCCTTTCTCTCACTTTACACTCTATGTCAGCTCTATTTGGATCCTCAGTACGTTAAACTGCTACTACGGTCACTGTCTGTAATCCGACAGGTGTCCAGTCCCATAAAAGTTGGATTATAGAGTGTTCAGGGCGTTGAATTTGAAGCATACAGGTACGTGAAGTGAAATTTCAAGTAAAGTTATATAAGCGCTTTTCTTTGGAAACTCTTCATTTTCAATGATAGATTTTTATTCGTGAAGCTGAAGATGAGAGAAGTAATAGAAGTACGATGGAAAAAGTTAGTAGAAATAGGATGAGAATGATATCAGTTATATTATGAGCAGAAGTTTCAGTGACAATGGCGGAAAAGTGCAGTGATTGCACATAAATATATCTCAAATGTCTGACCATAAAATCTTTCAAACCCAACACAAGGTTTACGTTATAGTCCTTAGCAAATTGCACTTGGCATTTTTTTTGTTTTCTTTCCTTTCATAATTACCTTGAATAATTACCACCTTGTTCCATAATGTAAATGTTGATTACACAATTTTTTGCGTAACCGAATATTGAAGAAACATGCGATGATATTTATTGAGGTAAAAGAAATAAAATCTGAAGTTTCCCGTGTTTGCTAAAATCTATTCATCTGTGAGTACCATCACAGGTATTTATAGGTTTAATTATTCAGGACTAAATATTTGCACCTTTGCTTGAAGCATTAATCTAATTGTTCGGCTAGTACATTTTAGAAAATTGACAAAATAAGAAAAATTTTTTTAATTTTTAATATCAGTTTACTTCCACATAAGTGTGAAAATTAAATCATTTGAGTAATTAAAACGTGAGCAAAATATAATATAAAATTTTTAGAAGAATATATATTTAACTTTCATGAATCAAGAAAATCATGGAATCTAGTTATTCTAAATATTTAACGGTAAAAAAAAAAGAAGTAGTGGAGAGAAAAAATGCGAACTAGAATTTTTCCCGTTAAATTGAACAATGAAACCTGCGTTAGCAGAGATGCTTAATGTTTGTATACTTCAATTTTACCCTTTACATAAAATGAAAAAACATGTTTAAGTTATCGTTACCATCTTTTGAAAACTTTTTGAAACAGGAATTGTGAAACAGCCTGTTGAGAATTCTAAAGTTAACTTCGACAGTAGCAAAAATTATAAAATTTAAACAACATGTAAAATATTTGAAAGGTGAAGTATAAATAGTTGAGCTGGTTTACCTCTTATTCAAAAGAGAGTCAATGTCTTAATCTATTGCTCATTTGACTGATTTCTAGTATATATCAGTGATTTTCTATATTTCGACATTGTAAGCATTTCTCTCATGTAAATGGCAATTGCAAATTTCAGAAATGTAGTTGCTACTATAAATGTTTGTTGAAAAGTTTCAAATTTTAAAATATTTCTCTTCAAAGAATCATTTTTACCAATGGATTTTAGCACAAAATACTTCCTAATCAAGAACGACTAGCCTGTTTAATACTGAAATGCAAAATGGAAAACTTTCTCGCTTACTAGCTATTACCTCATGGATATTGCCGTAGGTCTATTTAGGGAAATTCCTCAAAATACTTTCTAACACAAAATAAGGGTTAGAATATTTTATACATAAATTAAAATGTTTGTGATCAAAACTTTTGAATAATAATGATCTCGTTGTTATCAGAATTTAATATTTCACATGCCTTAAAGATTTAATAATTTACAATAATTATATTTTTAAAATAATTATGCAATTATTTAC
The DNA here is from genome assembly GCA_021605095.1 of Caerostris extrusa. Taxonomy (NCBI): domain Eukaryota; kingdom Metazoa; phylum Arthropoda; class Arachnida; order Araneae; family Araneidae; genus Caerostris; species Caerostris extrusa. The sequence goes on from BPLR01015084.1 coordinate 18,737, forward strand.
AATAATTATATAATAATTATATTCACTAAATGCGATTTTATAATATATTATAATAATTTATATATAATTGTTAAAGCATAGGAACAACTCTATTTATACTGTAAGAATATTTACATAACTGAGTAGTAAAAACAACTTTTGTACGACAGTTTAGTAAATAAACAACATAAATCTATATAAATAACTATAAAATAAATTATAAATAACTATATAATAAATAACAATAGAATAAATAATAATTTTATTTCCTAAATAATAGAAATATATTTAAAAACTCACACGTGAAATCAAATTAATACGATTCTCCATAACTTAAGAAATTCAAGTTATATAATCTTTATAATATGAAACAAATAAAGAATGTGATTTAGTTATTAATTAATACGTTTACATCAAGCAGTGTTATTTTCGATTTGGAAAAAAAAATGTTATACAAATCCAGTCTATGCAAACATTTCCTGCTTCAAAACATTTCCTCCATTAAACGAATGAATACTATTTTTTTTGTCATCAAATATCTATGACATTTGCATTGGTACATTCATAAACGTTTCACTAATTATTACCATAGAACTGATTATACACTGAAGTAAAAAAGTCATGGGATACCTCTTAATATCTTGTCGGTCCTCCTTTCGCCCGGCGAAGTGCAGCAACTCGACGTGGCATGGACTCAACAAGTCGTTGGAAGTCTGCAGGAATATTGAGCCATGCTGTCTCGATAGACGTCCATAATTGTGAAAGCATTGATGGTGCAGGATTTTGGGCACGAACAGACCTCTCGATGATGTCCCATAAATGCTCGATGGGATTCATGTCGGGCGATCTAGGTGGCCAGATCATTCGTTGGAATTGTCCAGAATGTTCTTCAAACCAATCGCGAACAGTTGTGGCCCGGTGACATGGCGCATTGTCATCCATAAAAATCCCATCGTTGTTTGGGTACATGAAGTCCATGAATGGCTGCAAGTGATCTCCAAGTAGCTGAACATAAGCATTTCCAATCAATGTTCGGTCCAGTCGCACCAGAGGACCAAGTCCATGCCATGAAAACAGCCCACACCATTACGGAGCCACCACCAGCTTGAACAGTGCCTTGCTGACAGTTTGGGTCCATGGCTTCGTGGGGTCTGCGCCACACCCGAACCCTACCATCAGCTCTTACCAACTGAAATCGTGACTCATCGGACCAGGCCACGGTTTTCCATTCATCTAGGGACCAACCGATATGCTCACGTGCCCACGAGAGTCGCTGCAAGCGATGTCGATGTCGGTCTTCTGCTGGAATAGCCCAAGAAAGCCAAATTTCTCCTCACAGCTCTAACAGACAAGTCCCTTGTACGTCCCACATTGATTTCTGCGGTTATTTGACGCAGTGTTGCTTGTCTGTTAGAAATTACGACTCTTTGCAGACGTCGCCGGTCTCGGTCGTTAAGTGCAGGCGGTCGACCACTGCGCTGTCCATGGTGGGATGTTATGCCTGAAATTTCATACTCTCGGCACGCTCTTGACACAGTGGATCTGGGAATATTGAATTCCCTAACGATTTCCGAAATGGCATGACCCATGCGTCTAGCTCCAACTAACATACCGCGTTCAAAGTCTGTTAATTCCCGTCGTGCGGTCATCATCACGTCAAAACCTCTTCACATGAATAAATTGAACAGAAATGAAAGCTCTGCGAAAGCACTGCGCATTTATACCTGTTCTACGCGATGCTACTGCCATCTGAAAATTTGCATATTGCTATCCCATGACTTTTGTCACTTCGGTGTAAATTATGTAACAGAAGGCCTGAAAAGTTCGTAGTCTGCCACATAAATGACGTTACTAGTATTAAATAAATATGATTTTTAGTTAGCCCAAACCTTCAAAAGACACGTGTATAAATTTGATATCTGTTGCACTATTAGTATGTAAGTTATAGCATTTTTAGTGTTCAACACGTGCAGTCCACTCGGCTGATTGTCGATTGGAATCCGATGTGAAATGAATGGAGCCATGTTCCATCCAGTGTTACATATCGACGCAATCCAGTGTTACAATCGCGGGTTTATTACGATTGAACAGCTCCAAGCACTGCTTAGAATCATCAATTTGCTGTTGTTTTTGGTGGATTGTGAGCTCGCGCGCACCCACTTTGAACAAAGCTTTTGCATATTCAAATATTCATTCACGATATGTCCAACACGTTCCTTTGATACCTTTAGGGTCTCAGCTATCTCAATCAACTTCACTTTACGGTTATCAGAAATTATTTTGTGGAATTTTTTTATGTTTTTGTCAGTAACAGCCTCTTTGGGGCGTCCACTGCGTGCATCGTCCTCGGTGCTCATTTCGCCTCGTTTAAATTTAGCAAACCACTTCTCTACGGTTGATTTTCCTGGTGCAAAGTGCGAATAATGTTTATTAAGCCAAGCCTTAGCTTCAATAGTATTTTTTCGCCAAAAAGCAATGCTTTATTAACACACGAAATTCCTTTTATCCATTTTTTTCAAACTAACAAAAGTTGCTTCACCAAAAATGCTATAACTCACATACTAATAGTGCAACAGCTGTCAAATTTATACACGTGTCTTTTGAAGGTTAGAGCTAACTAAAAATCATATGGATTTAATACTAGTAACGCCATCTATGTGTCAGCCTACGAACTCTTCAGCCCACCTGTTATGTGGTGTTTCCTATAGTGCACATGTTTTCAATATATGGAGTGGAAATAATATCTGCATTGCTATTCATTGAACAACTATCTGAATGAACTCTAGATGAAATGTTTAAAGATTTTAAATTATATCATGAACACTTTTGCAGTCATTATTTGTGAGAGAAATGTATTGAAGGTAACTTTCTCACTCTTTTGAAATCTTATCCATTTATAATCAACCCCGAGACGACTTCCCAAAGTAATTTCATTTTATCCTTAAAGAATCTTTGGGTAAAGGATGTGAATCGAATTGAAAAATCGACTCAAAAGAATCGATGTTCGGTTACGATTGTGCATTTTCTTTTCAGATAATATTTGAAATTACTATTTAGTTTTGTTATCAAGTTTAGTAATCTGAAGTTTTTCGTTAAAATGAGTGATTTTGATGAGTAATAATGATTTTACATCATTAAAAACACAGAAAAAGTTCTTGTTAATATTCCAAGTTGTTTTTTATGGAATAATTAGTAGTTATGTGTTTAATATTATATTTAATTTATATGTAGTAAAAATGTATATTTTAGAATAGTTTAGCTAGCAAAATAAATGTTTGCATTAAAATTAGTATAAAATATGGCATCTGAAAGATAATTTCAATAACATTAAACTGAGACATATTATCTTAATAGTAATATACATTTTAATCATAAAATATTTTTTATTACTTAGTTTAAAATAATCAAGTTTTTGTTATGATTTATTAAATATATTAATAAAAATATACATTCGAAGAAAATTATCCTCATACAACTACAACGACATTTCAGATATTTACAGAAAAACCTAATATAGTGTTAAATTAGCAACGAACTTTATTTAAAAGAGCTTTGAAACTATTAAAATAAATTTCTCCTCACCAAAAATCCCTTTCCCCATACTTTTGTATATGTATATGCATATACATTTAATTTTGTCTACTTTCCTGACATAAAACCAGAAATGTTTATCAGTAATAAATGAAATACTTGTAGCACAGTGTTCTTAGTAAAATATTTAAAAACCTTTTTCATAAGATGGGATCATTACTATATCTGTAAGTTTAAAATATACCTTTATATATGATGTATTTAGAAGTTGCTTTTAGTAGAATTGTATTACTTTTCTTCAAAAGTAATCTACGTTCCTCATCTGAGCATCTTTACTATGCCGCAATTTTAAATAATATTGTTAAATATGTTTTAATCAAGCGCGTCCACAAAAATAAACCAGTCAAGAATTAAGAGCATAATTTCGAAAATTTTCAAAACTTATGTTGAAAGCAAGAGCTGACTTAATTTGTAATAAAACGAAACATCGAGCATAAATTCTTAATCAAACTGTAAAAGGGCTTGCAAATCAAATGGAAAAGGATTTGCCATTTATTAAAATGACTCATTTTATTCAAACAAATCAAAGGAAGTTTATTCATGCAGTGCATAACATTAAAGCTCTTAAGGAAAATTCACTTTCCGTAAACAGAATGTTTGTTGAAAAAGGTGAAACGGCTTAGTGAAAGGACGCATACTACTGAATAATCAAAGGAAATTCATGAGTGGCCTTTTCATATGATGACATTGACAATAAATTTAGAAATTTTGTGCGAGTACTAGTAGATGTGACTTAGAGCTGCCCAGCTAGACAAAATAATGCATATTTATAATGAAAATTTTATTAGGAAAAAGAACAGCAAAGCAATGTTTTTAGTACTAAAATGCCAGATTTATTTTTATTTCATTGCTAATTTTCTATAAAAAAAAGAACATATTTCCTGTATATTCTTATTGCTACCCATAAGAAAGAAAAATACGTGTTTTTGTTTTTAATAATGAAAGATATCTGTTTGAAAAATTATTTATTATAATTCTGGTAGATAAACAATACTTTTGTTTTTTCATTTGATGAAAAAAAAGAAAGAAAAAATTTGTTAGCTTTTCCGCTCTGAAAAAGCAACATACAGCTAACCACGTGTAAAACGGAATTTTTAAATGCTTTGCTTTGCAATGCAATGCTTTGCTTTGCAATGCAATTTAATGCAATGCTTTGTGGTTATCTTTAGGGTTTGTTAATTGTTGTACTGGAAACCGAAGTCGTTTGAAATCAAATCGATAGGAATCAACAGAATAAATGTAATCAAAACATCTTCACATTTACTGCTAATAATAGTTTCGTCAATCACATTTCGCATTAGTTTTTTAACGGTAAGTCTGGTTCTATTACACAATTTTGAGTGATCTGTATTTTGGAGGAATATTATAGGTGCACCAGCATTCAGAGTTAATATGTGGGGTGGTATTCCAGATGGCTTCAAAGAATTAAGAAATTCTCTAAGATAGTTGGAAGCTTGATCCGCAGGTATATTTGTAACTGATTCGTTGAGAAGTTGTAGCAGAATTTAATCATCTATTTTATTAAACGGCCTCATTCTTTGGAAGCAAGATTGCGCGTTTCCAAAATCAATCACTATTTTTTAAACTGCTTGTAATGGTCGAGAAAACCATCTTTACTAATTTTTTAATTGTATGCTGCTTTTGATAAAAGCCAGACGAAATACTTACATGAAGCTTTTACTGGCTCATTTGAAAATTTGTTTTCACCCATAATTAGTGTCTTGGTAAATATTTCAGCAGAATCATCTTGAAATAAATGCACACGCTTATAGGCGGATAACAAAGTAAGTTTTATTACTTGTCTCCAAACATTTATCGCTATGAGGCAAGTATTGAACACATCAGCAAGTGTTGATATTGGAGGACTGGCAAATTTTGCCAAAAATCACCTGCTAATGGTATAAGAGCTCCTCCCTTGATTAGTTATTTCCTTTCAAATATTTCAGAGTACGATCAAGAGCCTTCTTTTGTGTCATAGTGCATTCATCCCAAATAATGTGTTTGGATGTTTTTAAAACAGTGGCCATATTTGATCTTTTACTAATATTAAAAGTTTTTTTTTTCCAATGCAGCTGGCAAACAGACATGGACGTCTTTGGATGCCTATACGGGCTGCACCGATGTTACTCGCTTTGCATTACCCAGGGGGCGCGTGTAACTTGATGGTAAGCCACGGACGCGGAGTAACAATGCCCCCGCAGCTCTCTACGTTCCTATTAGGACCGGGACCTAGGGCTTAAAGTGGATTCCGGACCACTACAACACCCATGGGCAAAGCCGGTATTTAAACCCGATACCTGTGGTACCGAACATCAGAGCGCTAGCCATTCGGCCATCAGGCACCCTAATATTAAAAGTAGCCTGCTGAGAATTCAGTGTAGTTTGAGGGCTTTTCCCTGACGTTACAGCGAGTTCGCTCTCATTCTGCTGTTGAATTTCGGCGAGTACTAAACTGGGAAGAAATGTTTTACTAATGTCTCCTAGTGCATCAAGAAAATAAGCCAGCCATTTCCGTTTGTTGCATATTGCGTAGTATCGTAAGTTTTTTTCTTTTTTATCAGAATAAAAAATCAGTGTAATCAGTTTTTTAGCCACAATAACAACTCGACGCTGTTATTAAAATTCGAAGCTCGTATTATTTTCCTCGTATGCTATTGTAGCGTGTCGGTGCAGACAACCCGGCGATTTTTGTTATGCAACTGTCGTCAAATAATATAAGTGCTTCTTTGAAAATGCTGATTTAAAACTGTATATCCATATCAAAATTCGTTCTGCATTTGTCTCTTACTTAACTTTAAGGCTATTAAAAATTTAGAAGATTTTTCAATATAAAATATTAGAAAAACATTACTAGTATTTTTTTGGCAAATTTTTAAAAATATTACATTGCTAAACTATATGGTGTTAATAAAAAAAATCTTGAATATGATGAATAATAATGAGCGTTTATTTTTATTTATATTGCAACATCTAATTATTTATTTGGGGTAACATATAATTTACACATTTTATTTAAACTCTTAAATAACTTAACTCTTTTCTTAAAAATCTTGTCTTTTAAACATTCGAAATACTTACATATCACCTGTAAAGGGCTTTTCCGATAAAAGCAGTTTGTCATATTTATATATTCTTATTTGTCTTTTGAAATTATATACTTAAGTATAGAAGAAAAATGTTATTCGAATTTCAAGATTTATTACCCATGTTTAGTAAATACATATGCTTGCTTTTGTTTTAATTAAATAATCCACATAACATATGTTTAGAGTTTTTTTATGTACATTTCATTAAATATCCCGGAATGTTTTACAAAATTTTCATTACATCCTTTTCATGAAAAGCACTAATTAATTAGATAAATTATAAATAAATTATTCATAACTGTTGGTAGTTTAAAACAAAAGAATAAATAACGAAGGCGTATCTTTATAAAATTCAATAAAGGTCTTTTATGTGATGAACCATAGATTTAACTTTTCAAAAGCAAATTTTTAGGTATTTCATATACATAATTAAGCAAAATGCAGCATTATTCATTGGTTTTTATTAAAATCTTTTACCATTTTTCAAACTAATTAAAAAGGTAAATAGTTTCGATAGGTTAATTAATACAGCTTGCTTTCAATAAAACTGTCGCTATTTCGCCGACTATCTTTTCATCAACGACTGGAGAGAAACTCTTATCTGACTTTTCACACAACATCGTTTCTATTAATGCCATCTACAAATTCCTCAGATTGCTTCTCCCACTTGAATATCAATGAAGATTATCTCTTTTCCACCCTTCGAATGCTACGTGTGAAGGAAGCATAGTTTGGTAATTGGGCATTCCATTCCAGTATATTGGTGCAGGTCAAATGTTGTTTGAATTAGAGAAATTTATCTAATCTTTATATTTACAAATATTTTTTTCAGATAGAGGTGCTGCTGTATAATGATCATGGTTTCTCCTAAATCAATTATTTTTCCTGGTAGATTTCCTCAAGTTAATGACCTGAAGGAAATTAACTATCAGAAAAGGCTTCTTCTAATGGCTTTAAGACTTAATGCTAATGAAAGGAAGAAATTGAATTGCTTACTTGCTAAATTACTTCCCTCATATATAGAGGTTAATTTAAATATAATTATTTATTTCGTATATATCAATATTATGATATAAAAGACAGTGAATTTCTTCTATCTCATAATAAAAAAGATATTATCTAAGCCTAAATTTTAAATATGCCTTTGGAACATATTTGCAATTTTCTAAATATCTTTCTATTTGTGCGATTATATTATTAGGTTAACCCGGAAAAAATGAAATGCAGTTGCATTTTTTTCACTCAAAGTCGTTAAGGCAAACTAAAGGTTTATTTATCTTTTTTATTATATGTTAATAATTTTTTTCTTCTTTAATCATTCATTTATCTTATGTTTTTACTTAAAACAACTGCAGTTTTGCTTGCATTGTTATGACTGTTGTAATTTTCTTCATTTAACCATTCTCAATGTTTTGATAAATTACTTATTTTGATGTTATAACTTCCTTCTATAACATTCTAAAATCCTTTTTCCCCATTTATGTTTTCTCTTTTGTATTTAAGAAAAAAATATATCCATAGAAAACTAAAACGCTTTCATGAAGGAAGAATAAAAACAAACTCAACTGAGAAATGTCAAAGCAAGAAAATGATTGCGCGTGGTACTGAGAAAAAAAAAAAAAAAAAAAATTACTAAGGAAATTTGTCTGAAACAGCAACTAGATTCACCTAAAGCTCTACTAAATTCTCCTAAACTGTCAAGAAAAAGCATGTATTGCTATTGTATTATTATGATAATTATAATTTTCTTTATTGCTTTATCTTCCAATGGCTGGGTAAATATCTTATTTTGATGTGTCAACTTCATTCAATAATATTCTGAAACACTCCATTTTTTTCCTTAACTTAAAAGTGACCCTGAAGTAAAAAAAAAAAAACAGCTGAGTAAATATCAAAGCAAGAAAAGAATTGCGCTAGGTACTGAGTCACCAAGAAAAAAAAAACATCTTAATCACCAACCAAATTCACCTGAATCACCAAGAAAATATTTCTATTCTTAATGAGTACACTTTCTGCAATAAGCTATTTTTCAATTCCTACTATTAGTTCACATATCCCTATATATATCGTGTTCAAATTTTTAATCGTTAATAAAATACCTTTTATTAATTCACTCAAGTTCATATACATTTTTTTAACTTGTAGTGGATGACACTTGATGTTAATAAAGTTTTTTCAAATAATAGTTCATTAATTAAATTTAATTCATTTTAGTTTTTAGATTTAAATTGCATGTATCTAATAATAGATGGCGCCAGATGTAAAAGAAAAATTTCAACTTTATTTGTAAAGGACTTTTCTGCAATATAGTGAAAAAAAAGGTAGGAATTGACTTTAATTTTTTTTTTTATATATTACTTGTTTAACTTTTGTTTTTTAGGATGACTCAAAAAAATTCTTTCTCCAAATCCCTGCCTTTTCTCCCAAATTAAATAGTTCATGAAAATTAGTTTTTATCTGTTTTTCTTGTTTTTCATTCTATAATTTCTATACAATTTATACATAGGTTATAGGAGAAAAATATTTAAAAAAAGTGTTTGTAGTTAAATATAAATTAAATGCAGTCTTTATTTAATTAATAAAGTTAATTCATATCTGAGTAAGAAAATATTAAATTAAAAGCAAACAAAAAATGGTCCGAATGTTTGATGATATGGCGTAAAATATGAAATTAATTACTCTGAAAAATTAATGATATTAAAAATAAAATGAAAAATTAATCCTGGGATTTGATATAATTTTGCTATCTTTCGTATATCTTTTAAATCATTCTTGCCTTTTGTTGTTCTGTTGTTTAACCTTCTTTTTAATATTCCTTAGTACCAATTTTTCTGATATTGGAAAGATTTGGATCAACAATTTTTCCTCCTGAATCCTTTTTCCTATGCTGTTATTTGTCCTTCTACCAAGCGTGATGCCATTTTTTCTTAAATCGAGTGAATTAATGACACTTTAATCAGTGTGCCATCTGTTTATCACGTTCATTAATATTTATGACAATTTAATCTTATGCATTAGTTTTATCACGTTCAGTAATATTATCATTCAACAGAAAAAGATGATCCGATGAACATAGGATCTGTACTAAAAAATTTAATTTCTCACGAAGGTTTTTAGTCTGCAAGTAAAATTACAAACATTGGAGAAACAATTTTCATTTTTAATTTATCATGTTTCAAGGTGTAAAAATACTTAAGTTCAACACAAAAAAAATGCTCAGAATTAAATAAATGAATTGAACTAACTCAGAAAGTAAAGAAAAAAAGGAAGAAAGAAACTAAGAAAGACTTAAGCTGCCTTTTTATTTTGTAATTTAGTTAGAATAAATGTATTGTATAATATTTTCTATTTTTAATTAACTCAACAATTTAAAAAAATAGTTTCTATTTTCAAGCATAGAAAAAAATAAAAAAATCAAATTATATGCAATATTTAATAAAAATAAAAATTAAATTTGTTACAAATCTTTGGAAAGTCCCTAAACAAAAGTTTGGAAAGGATAGCATCTAATCCTATATTTATATGAGCAAAACCGTTTATATATATATATATATTTGTCTTGTGTATTGTGATATTGAATTTCTCCTCATGCTGGGTTGTTGGGGTTTGTCTTCATTAGATTCTAGTTTACCATGCACAAAATTTTTTCCATTGATTTAAAAAATTGTTACATTAATATGCCAAGAAACTTTTTTTTTTCTTCGAGATTGAAGTCTGTTTTTATTTAGATAAAGCTAACTGTAAGTTTGAAAACTTCGATATCAAATTTAAAACTTGTTTAAAAATCTTTTAATGTTTTAATATCACTCACTGCATAAGCGAAATAAAATTGAGATAGAATTTCTGTATTTTTTTGTTTCATCAAAACTTCAAATTCACGCACCCAAAGTCATTTTCCCCTAGAATGTCTGAGTAATATTGTTGTTTTATTGTTCAGTGGGGATACTTTCTTATATATTTTGGAACGAAATAAATATTTCATATAGAAAGAGGGGAAAACGTACATAAAGTGTATGTCTTTTTCTAGGAATTTTTTTTTATAATGTGTATTGGGGCAGAAAGCGAAAATTTAAGTATTGGAAAAAATACGTTTATTGATGTATTATTTATAAGAAAAGACTAAATGTCACATGTTGTTGAACCATAGTAGCAGTTTTCTTGGATTTAAGCCATAATTCTAACATTTGAAGTAGGTTATTAAACCGTTTTTTTTTTTTTGTACTGTTATTATTGAGAGCCTTTATGTCTGATAAAAACTAAATTGAAGAATAAAATTTTCCTCAAAAATTTGATAGTAATTTGTTTGAAAATTTTGAGATATTTGCAGATTATAATTCAACTGACAGACTTAATTACATAAGTTAAGATGCATTAGCATCTTAACTTATGTCTTTTGTTACTTTTAAAAAGTTGATAAAGTTTAAAAATTTATAAATAAAGATTAAAAGTTTTTAAAGTTGATAGAGTTTAAAAATAAAGATTTCATAAATGTTATCTATTTAATTTCAGTAATTAAAGTAATTTAAAAGAACGCATAGTAACGATTCTCTTTTTCAACAAATAACTAAAAATATAATATTTTATACAGTTATTGTTAAGTTATTTAATTTTTACAGATATTTTTTATTTATTAATTTTGTAAAATAAGACAAGTTAAACTACAAATTATGTAATTTTAAGTAAATAAACGAATTGCATAACAAAAAATTCAATCATTTAATTATTACAACAGGAAAAAAATAAAAATTCGTTTTAAAATATAGTTAACCTTATTCGAATATTTTATAATTTTAATTGTTTATTAAATTAATTTATTAGTTCGATTAATTAATTATTATTTTATATTTATTCATTTATTTTATATTAATTATTATTTTATATTATATTATATTAATTTGATTATAACATTTAACAAGCCTGATCTATTCAATTGGTTCTTTAAATTGTTAAGCTTTATGTATTTTATTAATATACAGGCCATACTTCATCAATTATTTATTTAATCTGATTAATTAATATTGTTTAAAAACTTCTGGAATTTAAAAGTTAGAAACTAACCCTTTTAGTGATTTCTATCATTAAATCTATAATGCATCTTTTGTCTTTTTAAGTAAACACTCAAAATATTTTCAGAAAAGCAGCTTTATTATTCATTTTAAGCATTGCATTTCTTATAAGTTTCGAAACAAATGCATCAATCTTTCATCGTTTATTTGTAAATAAGCTAGGTTATATGAAAGAAACTAAATTCTGTTTCAATTAAGAATTCTCCTGCACACATTTAATCTTCAGCATGAATGCCTTTTTCTTCATTACCAACATATTTAATCTTCAAGTTTCAAGTTTAGTAATTTTCTATTCCTATTATTTAAGCTCGAAATGAATGAAGAAACTTTTTGTTTTGTTTATTATTTATTTTTAACTACTCTCATTAAGAAAACACTCTAATTATTTTTAAAGTAATTAACTTTAAATAGTCCCGAAAACTGTTTACTTTTCTTGTAACTTGAATTATTCTTCGCAAAATGTATTAAGTTTTATTATCTTTTAATAATCCTATTTAATTATGTTTTTTTAAATATTTATATTTGATTAACAATAGGATTAATAAATTAAAGAGTTTTCTCTATTTCCTTAAAATAAATAATACTTCTTTCCTAGATCCTTTAACCCACAATTTTAATAAGTAACAAGAAACTGATCGAGATTGTGACAGCATGTGTAAAATTCTCGCATGGATTTGACAGTCCATATGAGATGGTTATGGTCTTGCAATGTCTTCTTCGTTAAGTTTTTTTCTCAATTTTATACGATAGTTAAAAGAAACAATTGCAACCTAATTTTATTACTGGGTAGTTTCTACAGCGTCCAAGAAGTAAGACCAGTTTTCAATTATATTTCCCGGGCATATGGTATTTCAATTTCTTTTTCTTTTTTTATTTTGTTGGCACTGTTCTTAACATCTGTGTGAAGTTTTTACGTCAAAATATTCATTAGTGCTTGAGTTACGCTTGGTTTGTGAGATGAAAAATCTGATTCTTGCGATTTTTTGAAATGTCTCTTCAATCGACTCAAAATGTTGTCCCCGGGTGGTCTGAGTCCTGAAGTTGAATAGCCAGAAGTAGCACGATGTTAAATCAGGTGAATACGGTGGTTGTGGAACGATATGGGTTTCATTTTGGCGAAAAAAAGTCAGGAAGAATCAATGCAGTGTGAGCTGCCGCATTCAGTGTTTTCGGTACCAATCAAGATTTGACGTGCTAGAGGCCCAAAACATCTTTCAAAACGAATTTTGAAATTCCAACATCCTAAGCAAGGTGCCCAATTGTAAATCGATGGTTTGAAAGCACCAAATCTTTAATTTTTGGACGTGAGCTTCGTCGGTTGAGTTGATGGTCGACCAGAGCGCTCTTCGTCTTCAAACTCTACCTTCTTTTGAACTGTTTATAGCCACTTCTAAACATTTCTTTCCGATATAGGAATGCACACCTAATGCCTGCTTCAACATTCTATACGTTTCCGCAAAATTTAACGCAAGTTCTTGCTCAATTAACGAGACATTTCAAAAATCACCGGAATCAGTTTTGGCATCTCAAACTAATGAATATTTTACTTAAAATTTCACACAGATGTCAATGAAAGTTCCAACAACCTAAAGAAGAAAACAAATTGAAATACCATACATATGCCGGGAAATTTAAATTGAAAATTGGTCTTACTTTTTGAACACGGTAGTATATTCATTTGCCTGCTAGAAGATACTTGTTCATATCTGAAATTTAAATTTGAAGGATTTTCATACAAATCAAGAAATTTTTAAAATGCATGACACTGATTTAAATTAATTTAATTTAATCGACTATGATGGGAAGCAAAACATTTCAAGTGCATCTCAAGAAATTTTGACATACGTAGATCTCAAAATTTGTATTCATAGACACTTCAACTATAATTCCGCTTTTAATTTTTTCACAGACAGCCCTTTTTGTTGTTTCAAATATGACAAATTAATTTACGAATGGAAGGGAAAAATTTCCAAAAACAACTCTAACTGAAATTCTTGGTAACAAAAATGCCTTAGTGTGTTAGGAAATTCTAAATTCACCAGTAATAGTTTGGACAACAGCCAACCCAGTCTATCCGCCATCCTTAATCCTAAAATCTTTCATCTAATGACCAGAGGAATCCAGCAAAAACTCTTAAACAAGATTCCATCCAATTGCTTTGATAAAAGTACAGGCAGGCTATTTTGTCAATGAAATTGAAGAAAGCCTTGCTAAACCAAGCGTTATAGATGGCGACTCAATTTGTTTGCCGTATCCATTTTCATTTCTCAAAAATAAATTCATTAAATAAATGGATTTTAGAGAATTGGCAAAGAGATTGAAATCAAAGCAACACAGGTCGAAAAAGTTTAGAAATCATACTTAAGGTCTCAAAAAAATACATAATTCTACCTAGAGAAGAAATCATGTTTACAAGTCACTGAATGTTTATATTTTTTATGTCACTGAATACTGTTTATGTCCCTGAATGTTTATGTTTACAGGACACATAGTCATGGTCCATGGTCCAACATACCTCATATGATTCAATCACTCAAAAAACGATTTCTGCTGTCTGTAGAGAAACTGGGGAATCATTCCACAATGTAACTATTGTACTTGTCCTCTTACAGAATCATGGCATCTTAAAATCCCTTCTCACCTTTTTTACATTGGATGGTACAGAAATATAATTTGCAATTCATGGATCAGATAGAAAATTATCAAATTAATAACTTTATAGAAGTTAATGGACATTTAATAATTCCAAGAAATCAATAGCCCTGAAATACAAATCAAATTCTTGAGCCCATTTTATCACTCTCAACAAAAGTATTTCGTTCTTCATAGAATGAAAGGCGTCATAATATTCTGCATCCTATGACATACTTTGTTTTGAGGAAATTATTACCTTTATTCCTTCTACATTGTATACTTCTTGCTTCACTTCTACTTTTGTTAGTCGCATAGTATTATGTTATTTATATGGTTATTGTTATATTAATTACCATAGTGTTTTTTTTTTTTTTCTGTATTATAATTCATTGTACTCATATATTTCTATAATTGTAAGTATTATTTTCTTTCATTGTTATTTTTGATTGTCAACTTTTTAACTGGAAAGGGACTACATATCCCTAGGTACAACTGCCTTCTACCCATTGCTTACAATTGCATTGTAATAGTATCGCAATTCATAACAGTATAGCAATTTGTAATAATATTTTAATTCGTAATTACATTATAAAAAAGTATCACAATTTACAATAGGATCGTAATTACATTGTAACGGTACGCAATATTGCAATTCGTAACATTGTAATTACATTGTAATACATTCGTAATTACATTGTAATACATTCGTAATTACATTGTAATACTATCACAATTCATATAATCTCAAGTGCTTTTTAATACTGTCGCAATTTTGTAATAATGTTTCAATTCATAAATAGTATCGCGACTGCACAGCTGTATTACTATTACTTCAACGAATTATGTATCTATTTTCTGTGGTTATGTGGTTAATGTGGATACTGTATTTTATAAGGTTAAAATTAAAATTATTCAGCATTGTGAAAATGTTGTATTTTTAAAATTTTAGAAGCAATTATAAAAATGTGATAGCTTACATTTTTTTTTTTTTTTTTTATGTTTTAAAAATTTACGAAAATTGAAATTAGAAGAAGAGTAAGAACAAATAAATGTTATGCATAGTTTAATTAAAATGTTTTAGATTTTACTTTAAATCCATTGCATTTATTTTTTGCATATTTAATTAATAAATTTCGATGATAAAGTTATAATCAACCTTATATTTGTCGAAATTTACCACAAATGTTACTTGTATATCTATTTTTGCAAAATTTGTATTAATTCATATTCGAAAATATGTATTTTTAACAATGAAGTAATTCATCATTTAACGATTGCATTAAGTCTTGTTCAATTGCTATCAGTTTGAACTCACTTGATTAGTACGAATTACAAAGATTAATTATTAAATAAAAAAAGTCTATTTTTGTCCTGCAGATCGAAATAGTTGTTTATGTTAATTAGATTTTTTTTTTTGCTGACAGTAGATTAATAACAATGAAGTAATTTATCAAATAGCATTAATTACTTTATAATTATTGTCCACCTGTGCTACTATCTTTTCCTCCTTCTTTATGATTTTTTATAGAACTTATTTTTTTACATCAGATTAAAAGAAAGCCATTTAGAAATATCACATCGTGAATAATAAAGCAAATCATTTTGAATAAATTTCATTAGCTACAAACCCTAATCAATCACCAGAACTAAATAACGAAAGTTATGTTTCTAAATATGAGTTTGTCATCAGTGTGTGTAATTTATATAAATAATCCTGTAATACTAAACCAAGATTAAATAATGCTAAAAAGCAAGTTAGTCATTTGAATTCATTTGCAATTTTCTTTTTTTGATACAGTTTTATTTTTCTTCGTTCTTAATGATAATTCGTGTGAAACTACTTAAAAAATTATCGATGAAAAATAAGAAATTAATTATAAAATAAAAATAAAATTGAGTAGAGATGGATTGATTGATTTAATTCTTTTTGACTTGATGAGTCACAATTACACAAATGTGATTCTAATAAATCCTATTTTGTGATTCTTCAAAATTTCTATAGCTTTATGGAAGAAATGATCCCATAAGATTTTATACGTAGCAAATAATACGCTAATCGAACTGAATCATGAGGCATTCGATGTTACTACTGTGCCCAAAAGTAAGACCAATTTTCAATTTAAATTTCCCGGGAATTATGGAATTTCCTTTTTTTTTTTTAGGTTGCTTGCACTTGTCCTTGACATCTGCGTGAAATTGGACGTCAAAATATTCATTAGTGTTTGAGTTACGCTTAGCTTTGAGGGACGCTAAAACTTATTCCGGCGATTTTTGAAATATCTGAATTAATTGAGCAAAGAACTTGCATTAAATTTTGTTTGCGGAAATGTATAGAATGTTGCAAATGGCATTCGGTGAGCATTCCTATATCGGAAATAAATGTTTAAAAGTGGTATAAACAGTTCGAAAAAGGCAAAGAACGCGTTGTAGACGAAGAGCCTCTTGTCGACCATCCACCTCAACCGACGAAGCTCACGTCCAAAAAAAAAGATTTGGTGCTTACAAACAGTCAATTTACGATTAGACACCTTGCTGCTGCTGTTGGAATTTCAAAGGATCGGTCAATTCCATTTTGGGCCTCAAACGCGTCACATCTCGATTGGTACCAAAAACACTGTATTCGCCAACTCACACTGCATTGATTCTTCGTGATGTTTTCGGCGAAACTGAAACCTATATCGTTCCACAACCACCGTATTCACACCGTGCGATTTCTGGCTGTTCCCTAAACTCAAAAGAACACTCCGTGGACAACGTTTTGAGTCGATTGAAGGATTAAACGTGAATCGCAGCGCGCTTTGAAGGCTATCCTTACCGATGACATTTTAGCATGCATTGAGTATTGGAAAAAAATGTTGGCATAAGTGCATTGTGTACTTTGAAGGCGATGAAACAAATTTGGAAGAATAAATAAAGAGTTTTCAAAGATCTAATAATTGGTCTTACTTTTTGGGCGCAGTAGTGGCACAGTATAACGTGGCTCAATTTCTTCGAAAATGATTTGATGCCTCTTTTTGATTAGACTCATCTAATGCATATTCATTTTTCATCGAATATTTCTCATATTTGTTGCGAGAGGGCAAATTTTTGGTAAGGGGAGAACTTTGGTGAGGGGGTTTGATTATTAGAGTGTCATTATTTATCATCCGTTTATATTTGCAGTTTTGAACAATAAGTTTAATCCTTTTCCTAAAAGTATTGATTTTAAAGATTTTCACAGTAATGTTTTTAGGAAAATATTAAAAATATTCTCCAAAACTGTAAACTAAACGGATAAGCAATAGTTACTGTAATAATCAAAATTATCGAATTTAACCCCCTTTGCCAAAGTCTGAAGAGAATCATTTGAAATTGAGATTCCTCTGAAATTTTTAATTGCGATTTCTCGATTTAGACGAGTTAATCATATTAACTTATATAGCTACTCAAATATTAACACAAAATATTTCAAAAAATAAACTTTAATATTTGAGGATCACCTATATAGAAATTAATAATAAATATTTATTAGAAATATGGATTATTAGACATATAAGATATTTATTTCTTGTATTTCTCTCAGGATTAATATATCCACAATGTTCAATTTAATTGCCAAAACATTTTCTGTTGGAGGGCATATTCTAAGCAGCATCCAAAGTTTTCACTGAATATCACAAAGATTCAATTCAATACATCTAAGTAATTCCAAATACTTCCAATAGACACATCCCAACAGATTTTGTAAATTAAAAAGTATTTCGAAAGTCCCTGATGATTTTTAAAAAAAAACAATGAAGAAAAGTGAACTAAACGGAAGGAAATAAAAATCTTACTCTGTGTCTCAAATAAATACTTTCAAATATTTATTTACGTAGTTACGTTTATACGTAGCAAATGACACACTAATATCGTACTGAATAATAATGCATTCGACGTCATATATAACGTGGTTTAATTTCTTCGAAAATGATTTGATGCAACTCACTGATTAAATTCATAAACATTCATGTGTTTCATCGAATATTTGTCATATCTGTTACTGTGAAAACTTTTATAGCTCGAGGAAATCTATAATCTATATTTCGAGGAAAGGACTAAAATCGTTGTTCAAAACTGTATACCACCTACTCAGATGACCAATAATGACACTGTAATAATCAAAACTGTGAAATTCAATCCACTCGCCAAAGTCTATAGAAATTATTTGAAATTCAGATTCCCTTGAACTTTTCTTCAATTTCGATTTCTCAGATTTAATTCGGGTGAATCATAATAAGTTATATAGCAATTTAAATGTTAATGTGAAATTTTTATAAAAATAAACTTCATTATTTGAGGATCACCTACATAGACATTAATAATAAATCTTTATTAGAAATATAGAATATTAGAAATAAGACATTTATTTCTTGTATTTCTCTCAGCATTAATATATCCACAATGTTCAATTTAATTACTAAAATATTTTCTTTTGGATGGAATATTTTAAGCAACATCTAAGTTGTAACCGAATATCACTTAAGAACAAAGATTCGATTCAATTCATCTAAGTGTTTCCAAATATGATGACTTTTTAATACATTTTGTAAATTAAAAAAGCATGAAAGCGAGGTCCCTGATGATTCTTAAAAGAATCTATGAAGGAAGGTCAGATAAACGGATAGAAATAAAATCTTACACCACTCAAACAAACACTACTTTCAAATATTGATTTTTGAAATGTGAACTTTTTTTTTAAATGGCGAACAGATTAAAAAGTTTTTATCTTTTGATTAACAAAAACATTTTATATCTTTCAGGTTCCTTTATATTTAAACTATCATTACATAAAGATTCTTATATTTTCTTTAAGTGTTTAATTTGAATATTATTATCTATTAAAAACTCTTTATTGTGTTGAATTTGAATATACTTTTCTATTAAAAGTGTTTATTGTGTTTAAGTTGAATATAATTATCTATTTCAAGACAAATATATGAGATAAACAACTTGAAATTAAATGTTAAAAACGTTGAAATTAAATAATATATAAATAAAACACATTATCAAAAATATAACCAATTTGAATGAATTGCTAACATAGAATATTAATATGATTTTTTTTAAAATTCGTACAAGGGATTGATAAAAACAAAAAAATATAATTGTTGTGAAGAAAGAAAGACATGTAAGGGAATCTAGCAATATATTGAAATATGTCTGCATTTGATATTAGTGTGTTATAAATAAGTATAGTAACTTAGAGGTTATGTAACGTCATATCAAACATTTAGACACACATCATAATATAACCTTTATGATGAATCATAATATGAAAGTCTGAAAAAAAAAGTAGAAGATAACTTTTTTTTCAGAAGTCTGATGAAATATGAAAGTTATCTAATCTTTCATGACATTCAGATGGTCCTAATCAGGTTCTGTTTACAATGAATCTGAGGATAGTAGATGAAGCACTGCAACTTGGAAGACTCATGCTTTTGACATTCTTGATATACTCAACCTAAATAAGCATTTAAATTTCCTAAAAAAAACATTACAAGGCAGACAACACATGTGGCGACGATATGACCATGAAAATATTGCTATTTTATCATTTATCGAATTACTTGCAGGAGAATTACCTGTTTCTCCAGAACATCAGATTATCTGTAAAGGATGAGCAGTGTGTATCGTACGATGGAGAAAAAGCAAAACTAAAGTCTAACCAGGAAAATTCAGCAGAAGAAAACTACATTTTAAGCTCTAAATATAAACCCGAATTCGTTGCTGAGAGCAATTCGATTGTTATTTAGTAGTTATGCAAATCTTCATAAAAGATACATCTGTCATTCTCAACACGTACCTGAAGACCAGTTGTCTTTTTTAACAAAGGTCTTTGAAACAGTTCTAGAAAATAATAGAGCTTGTAACTACAATTTGCCCTGTCTTTGTATGGAAAATACGTTATTGAAGATCCTCCTACTGCTATTCTGTATAGAGTGTCATGAAACTGGACTCCTCAATCTAATTCAATTAATAGTTTCAACAATCCATTTGCAAGACAATGCATCGCTCATTCTCTTTTAAATTATGCTAACTCGAGCCAGAATTCATTAGATTATAGGGTGAACAATCAAATATTCTGCAATTAATTAACTAGACAAGTATGCTGTTAATAGAGCAACAAAGGAAGTGCATTAAATTTTCTGAAAGCAAGATCAGTCAAATAATCACTACCCAATCAATCATGTATATGAGCATTTAACATATAGTTGCTTATATTATTTCATAGACTCTTGGCTTATGAAATCTTTGAAAATGAGTATTAGTTCTTATTTTCTATCGTATTCATGAAATTCTTCAATCTAGTATATCATTTTTAAATTTTACGTTTTTAGATAAGAATAATCATGTATTGAAAAATTAAGAAAGACAAAAATGTATACTAAATTTTTACATTTGTAACAAGAAATAAAACAATAATAAATTAAACAAATTATTTAGTACTCTAAAAGGTTAGATTTGTTTATATATAATTCAACATGTTTCTATTACTTGATTAAAAACTATATGTTAAAATAATTTTATTATAGATATTTGCTTTTAATTTTTAATCAGCAGAGACTCTGAAATTTATTTTATTAATTTAAATAATTGTCATAGAACAAAAATACGTTGAAATAATTTGGAGATTAAATAAAACACAAGATTAATTTTTTTTTAAAACTGGGTTCACACAAAAGAATGTATCTTTTGAAAATTTCTAATGACACAGAATTTTTGTACAACTTGCTGAAGTGTCTGTATAATGCATTGCCTTTTTATGTTTCATTAAATGTATCCTGCAATTTCATAACTTATTGCAAAAAATGCTTAAAATGAGGGATTAAATATGTTTACAAGTTTTAAAATTAAAAAAATTCAAAGATGAATATAATTTTAATTGCATTTTAACAATATAATGAAGTGAAATAAGTAAAGTTTTGTTCATTTTTATTTTGTTTTATTTGTAAACAACTTCATTTAATCTATATATTAAAAAAGTTTTTTGAAAATTCGTTCTAATGAATCCAGTTTCATCTAATTAAATAATAAATAACTAATGATTTTATAAAGTTTTTATAATTCAAAGATTAAAACATTCGAGCAGTTAATGAATGCATTCTATCATTTTGTCTTTATTGCTTCCCACTGCTTTATTGACTCGTGCATTAATACTTTTGTTATCTATATTTATCTTACGTTTATTTCAAATATGGCGTTTTCAGAACAAAAAGATAAATAGCTCGAGATGTATTTCTTTTCTTCGTTTTTGACCTCTTGAGAGTTAATGATGTTTCCTTTATCCAACCCACAGACTAATATCGTTGCTGGATGAAGAAGGATAAAATGTTTCATTTCTAATAATGAACAAACGCACTCTGCTAAAAAGCTTTGTTGGAACCAATTTCATGAGATTTAAGTAGGGCACATACAAAAAACTTGCTGAAAAATGACAATGCTAATTAGTATATAAGAGAAATATTTCACAGCATTATTGTTATTGTATATCTTCTTTCTTCAGTGTTTTTACTTTCTTTTATAGCTAATCAAAAATTGTTGAAATAAGGTTTAAACTTTCAGTAAGAATTAATAGTTTTATAGAATGGATTAATGTAATTCCCATCATATCAAAGTGAGTTTTTAATTTTAATTTATACTAATAACAGTTTTTGTTTTGTAATCA
>BPLR01015085.1:0-55033 GCA_021605095.1 Caerostris extrusa
ATATGTATTTATTCCAGACATAATCTTATTTTATTTAACAATTATTTATTTATTGTGTACAGTCTTAGATGAAAGAGACTTCATGTTCATGAAAGATATTTTAAGAAGGAATTTTGGCATTTCAGGAACTTTTGATGTTTTTATATTTATAGTTTAAATTTTAATCAGTAATTTAGAAATTTAAACAAAATCATTACTAATATCTATTATTCTCTTATATATATATATATATATATATATATATATATATATTAGAAAAGAGTATAATGTTTCAAATATTAAATATTTTTCTATTTGATTATTAGTTTTTAAAATAATGGTCAAAAAGGATAATTAAATTAAGTGTAAATTCTGAATATATATGGCAAGCCCTGCATTTTCATTATTTACATTTTCGGAGGCCTTTGAAATTATGTATTTTAGAACTTTATTACAAAGTTTTCCGATTTCTCCATATCAAGGCTATTCAACGGAAAATGTCTGTAATATTACTGTTTTGATAATAGACATCTCAGACCGAAGATAATTAAGCATGAGATATCTTATGATTACAGCATTCTTATTACATGGTTCTTGAATATAATAGTAAGTCCTATTCACTGAAATTGGAAATTGTATTTATGGAAACTGTACTCTAATAAAAGTTTATTAATCTGAAACTATTTTTAATATGAAACACTCAATGAATTGTTATCAACTATATAAGAATATATAATAAATATTTTGATATTACAAATATTATGTATTTTCAGAGATTTTTCCACAGCTATATTTTGAACAGAAATATAAAAGAATTTTTTACATTATATGCAAAGCAAACAAATTTTCTATACAGTTTAAATTTTTTTTCTCCTACCTTATTTTCTTAAAATTATAGGTAGGCGGGGAATCAGAAAAATTATAAAACGATCAGAATGCTGTTTTATTAAAAAGTCCTGTTTGTTATCAGAACGATAATAAAACGGCATTTTATATCTTAAACGCAAAAAAAAAATAGCTAGAATTCCTATCTTAAATAAACATAAAACAGCCTAATGAAATTATGTTTATGACATTTTTTATTTATTAGTAATATATAGTTTTATAATTATTTTTAAAGCCTGGTTTATATTACAATAAGCATGCTAAATGTTTTTAAATGTGTGATTTTGGTTAAATAAAATATTCTGCATTCAAACGCGGTAGGTCTATATATTAGCTTTTGACAAATATTAGTTTAAAAAAACACTTGTATCCATTTTACAATAATTAGGTAGATAAGTGTTATTTTATGGCAATATGGATAGTTTTATTCAAACTGCACAAAATTATTTATTTTATAAAATCTATTAAAAGCTAAAAAATAACTATCTTAACATGTGAGACTTGAAAATAGTATTAAAAAAACGTACTTATGCAAACGATAATATCAACGTTAATATAATAATTCCAGTACATATCATAGAAGTAAAACACCATTAATAAAAGAAGAGCACAAAAGGGATGTATATAAGAAATTTCGAATAGTTTTCAAATGTACGTTTTATATTTTATGTTCTGCCAAGTAAAAGCAGTTTTGGTTTAATGCAACAATTTTCATGTGCCTCTGTTATTGATAGTTTAGGAAAGAAAGCAAACCGTTCCATAAATTTCTTAAAGTATAACAAAAGGTCAAAATTGTCTCATCCCGTAATGCTATTGACTGCTATTCACATTGGAACAAACGAGTACTCGAAAACGATAATTCGAATTCACGAACAATTTATTTTATGACCTATACCTCTGAAGAACCTTTAAGAAAAGTGTTACTCATTTTTTTAAAAAAGACCCCTTGACTTATATATTTTTTTCGTCGATATATTTATCAATAGTTTCAGAGCTAGCTAGCAATTCAGATCTAGAGTCAAAAACAAGGAAATGTGTACATTTATATATTTCGTTCTAAAAGTGAGACCTATTTTGTTTCAGTCTCAGTTTTCAGATAGGACAACTGTCATGAAATACACAATAAAAAACGACACCATTTGTTGGTACAAAAACTACATAGTCGTGAATATACTTTCATTGATATGGCTACTAGCTTAGATTTCTCTGAAATATAAGTTGAGTTTATATCCTCCATCAGACATTAGTTCTAGCTATAATTCGTAAAGAGGTTAAAAAATAATTCAAGCGGTCATGCTGAGAATCCAGATATTTGGTTTTAGAAAACAGTGTCCAGACAGACATATCTCTGTAGAAATCTAATACTCAAAATGTGTTCGAAACGTTTAAGATGAACTATAAATGTTAGCGAAAGTGAAATAATAAAAACTGTTTTTTAACGTCTTTTTATATTACTCTGTAAGATTAGACCCGTTGATACGATATTCGGTTTGTATAAAAATATGTAATTATTTTTATTATTCTCAAAACTCATTGTAAACGAATTAAAGAAAATGATTAATTATAGAAATACAGATTACACACTGTAAAATTCAGCAAATAAACACATGGTAATTACTTTTCTGTGTATACAATAAATAATTACGATATATAATATTCGACCACAGAAGATACCGAGCTATTAAACAATCCTTTTACATTAACTAAAACTCCTTACTCCCTAAAAATCGGCACCAACCTATAAAATCTTTTTTAAAAATTATATTTTTACAATGTCTCAAAACTCCATGTACAAACTGTGAGAGTAAGTACAGGGCATCGATATGAACATCTTCCTGTAGGAGAACATGATTTGAAACATCCTCAGCAGATATATATATATAAAAGAAACATGTCCCAATATGAACAAGTGAATTGTAACAGCGCAACAGCTTTCTTATGATAATAATTGGTGGACATAGAATGCGGTTTTGCAAGAGGTGTTTTGTCAGTGTTATCAAGTTATGTCAATGGTGCATGTGAGACTGGATTATGGATTACCAATGTACCAGGCGTATGGATTACCAAATGTTTTCAAAAATATCTTTAATTTTCAGATATCAATAATGACATTGTTAATGCCAGAATGACTGGACGTTTTTTCACGCAATGATCTTGTTATTTTATTTGCCAATACTATACGACATCGAAATCATATACTCTTGTTAATCTGATACTATACGGCATCGAAAGTTGGAAGAAGGAAGCTTAAAATACAGAATAGGAAGATCTAGATACATTGCCACCTATCCATTGGGAATGTGGTTTTATAATAGGGTTCTACAGATTGAAACGAAATTTAAACGTAGTAATTTTGGATCACCTTCAGTAAAATAGAAAAGCCAAACATAATAATGGCATGAAATATCAATAAAATATACTTGCTTATCTAATTTGATGAATGAAAGAGGAAGAAATTAAGTACTAGGGAGAAGAAATCATATAAAAGTCTTGTATCAGTATTTAAATTTTCTGCATAACAACAACTATGTCATTAACTAAAAAAATTACAACGTTATACCATAGCTTCTTCATCATCAAGAGAACCTGATGAAATTATGTCTAATTTGAGGTATTTAAAAAAATTAAATTTAAACAAAATTCTTGGATAATATATGGTCAAATTGTAAAGATTTATAAATGAAACGAAAAAATAATCCCCATATAAATTTTGACAAATATGCTACGTTTAAAGTCTGGGGATTAAGAAAGTCCTGGAAAGTAATATCAAAAACCAGGTAATGTAATGATAATGTAAATATCTTTAAATTAATCCCGTTTTTTACATAACATTTTCAAATGAATATCAACGAAAAACTAATATACTATCAACACTAATATAAGCTTCGCAATATCCAGGACATGAATCTATTGCCATTTTAAAAATTCTAAATATATCCGATATTTTCCTGCAGAAATGAACTGTCTACGTACGTAATCGAGGATATGGAGGTATGCCAGTTTTAATTTGAATACATAAAAATCCAAACTTATGGAATAGGGTAAAATGTAGTGGTTCATTCATTGATCATTCCAGTGGTTTCCACAAATAGGGTGCAAGTGTTTTCTGACACAAGTGATAAAGTGTGCCAGCAGCATTCTGGAACTTGATTCTTTCACGAACTGTCTCAGGAGACAATTAACTTCTTAGAACCATCCTCATTTTTCTCCGAGAATAATTAATTTTTAAGCATAAAAGGCAGAACTTTATGCACGAGAAAATATTTACAGTAATTTAAATATCTGATTCATAAACTGCATTGAATTTTAAAAATGTGGCATACCTTGAGGTACTTAAGATACAATGTCATTTTACTAATCAAATTCTCTGGGTTTTTTTTTTAAACCATTCAAGGCACATAAAGCTTCTATATTAAAGAAATATTTTACATTTAAAAGTATTAAAAGACAACTACAATAGTTAAAGGAAAAATAATTTCGTTCCCATTATTTATTATATTTTTAAGTTCATAAGTTAATTATTTTACAAACACTACATTTTCTCTTTATTTTTTCTAAGAAGAGATTACCTTTATTTCTTAGTGCGTTATAATTTTAGTAGGCCCGTGTGAATCATTGAATGGTTTGCAGTTTCTTCTTGTTTGCAAGTAACATGCATAAATAACATTTTCAATTTATAAATAAGATCAAATTTTTTTACAATCGAAAATCACAAATCTTTAAAGAAATGACATTAAAAGTAGCTAACTTTCTTTTAAGATGAATTATTTACTTTAAAAGTGTCATTTTTTAAATTTTTGATGGATTAAATACTTTCTTACGAAAAGTATCAAAATAATTCATCCATTTCAGTAAAGTGACAGCTAAATAATTTTAAAAACAATCTAGGAATACATATGAGGAAATAAAAGAAAATAAATGTATAAATAACTACACAGGTAAATATGAAAACTAATATCATATTTATTTCTTCTAATTTAATGTAACATAAAGTTTACTTCAAGATTAAGTTTTTCCGTGTTTAAAATGAAATTACAGTCCTAAACAAACGTTTTAAAAGAAAGTAATGCTTCTCATACCCAATTTTGGCAAACATTAAAAAATGAAACACACATAATGGAAGCTGAAATGTTTGATTAATGTGTTTCTGTTTGTCGATCGTGGTTAAATCAAAACTTTTGTTTAAAGTTCGACGTAATATTTTTGAAAATTAATTTTATCCAGATAACTTTTGATTCTATTAATTTCAAATCACATAAATCTAAAATGCTTTATGCAAATCCCGAATTATATTTGGACTGTAATGACATTCTAGTTGAGTTTCTTTTATCTAATCTTTATAATTTGAGAGCAATGTTGTTTGAAGCACAATTTTTAAGGAACTTATTCTTAATACAAAGAAATTCTGTGGCAATATAATTTGTATTTGAAATAAAAATAAAGCGTATTTGAGAATTTAAAAAAAATTCTAAATTCTAATATTTTAAGTATCTATTTTAAAGTATGTGTATTAAAATATATTCTTTAATTTTTGAAAAAATACTTTAACTTAGTTAATTTCAAATCACATAAATCACATGTCAGATTTATAGTGAATTGTGATACTCAGCGTACACAAAGGAGAGTATATGCTACTTTCCCTTCACATTTTACTTTTGCTTTCAATAAAAAATTTCATAAATAAGAAAAAGTATAACTTATTTTTAAAAATAGTTAATAAACTATTTTTAAGGAATTGATTCTTAAACCAAAATAAAATATTTGACATTTTAATTTGTATTTGAAATAAAAAATAATAAAAATTAAAATAATCTATATTGTAATTATTAAGTATAAATAAAATCTTTGGCATTTTATTTTGTATTTGAAATAAAAAAAAAAAATAATAAAAATTAAAATAATCTAAATTGTAATTATTAAGTATAAATAAAATCTTTGGCATTTTATTTTGTATTTGAAATAAAAAAATAATACAAATTAAAATAATCTATATTGTAATTATTAAGTATAAATAAAATCTTTGGCATTTTATTTTGTATTTGAAATAAAAAAATAATAAAAATTAAAATAATCTATATTGTAATTATTAGTATAAATAAAATCTTTGGCATTTTTATTTTGTATTTGAAATAAAAAAAAAATAATAAAAATTAAAATAATCTATATTGTAATTATTAAGTATAAATAAAATCTTTTGCATTTTATTTTGTATTTGAAAATAAAAAAAATAATAAAAATTAAAATAATCTATATTGTAATTATTAAGTATAAATAAAATCTTTTTGCATTTTATTTTTGTATTTGAAATAAAAAAATAATAAAAATTAAAATAATCTATATTGTAATTATTAAGTATAAATAAAATCTTTTGCATTTTATTTTGTATTTGAAATAAAAAAATTAAAAAAATTAAAATAATCTATATTGTAGTTATTATGTAGTAATTGTAATTTAAAGCATGTGTATTAAAATATTTTTCTTTATCTGAGATCCTTGATACATGGAATGTCAAATTTGTAGTGCATTTAGAATTACTTGGGATACCTAAAGGAGTGTATACGCTATTTTCCATTCGAATTTTACTGCTCCAATTTTGAATGCGTTTGAGAGTACCTACTCATCACTACACTCGAGAAAAATTTTAGATCCATTTTCATTTTATATAGACTGACATAAAATTAAAAAAGAACGAAATAGTTTTATATGCACAACATATCAAGATATAAACACATGTTTCCTAAAACTAGAAAGCACTATTCATTTGGCAATATTTTTTCAAATTTTTAATATAACGTGCTATAAATTAATGATAACTGAAATAATTTTTATAATAATCTTTCATATCAATATTTTCAAATTCCCAATGCATAACTTAAATGCTTTTAGACAATTTCACTACTGGAAATATTTAATTTCATTTAAAAACATTTCTTATACGTTCCTTATTTACAAAATTATTATGCTTCCCTTTATGATATACTTTTAGCTCTGAACTAAAACCCTTGATACTTTTTATAAGACAAATTTTTATTTTAATTTTTTTTTTTTTTAATATCACAAAATATTTTTTTAAACAATGAAAAAAAAAAGAGTAACCGTCTTTGAGCTATTATGAAAGTTTGTTGCTCTTTTCTTTTCCATTTGTGTTGTGTTTTTCTGTTTCTGTTTTAATAAGGGTTTCAGTAAAACTGATGTTATGAAAACAGATAAATGGTGATAAATTCTGTGATACTATAGAAATCTGTAAATGACTGGCTACAAAATTTGCAAGAAAAGCCATCAAATCGTTCAATCCAGAAGTTTTCAAATTGCAGAACGGAGAAGTATTTCTTACAGACAAAAACTGAAAATATTTTAGTAAGTTGAATGGTAGGGAATAAAGAATAAAATAAAAATAGAATGGAATAAAAACCAAAAAGAAAAATAATATTTAATGCGATTCAAATCGGCGCGTAAAAGAACAAAATGCATCTGTCAGATGCAGAGCCCTTGATGGAGTATTACTATTGTTTGAAAAGGGTAGCTCACTTTCTGGAAATATTTAATATTTTTACTTAATAAAAATAATCTATTAATACAACTTTTTTGTAACATTTTATGGATATTTTTTCCTGTCTATAAGCATTGTCGAATGAATAGAAAAATTCAAATGCCAAACGTTCATTCGGTAAAACCGATATCAAAGATTCCATGAAACTACGTGTTCATGGAATCTTTGATATCCATATGATATCGAATTTTTAAAACTTTCTATTCAATAAATTATTATTTATAGGAAATTATGGTAAACGATATCGCTACACTATATTTAATCTTGGGTGATTTTTGTGATTCTGAAATAGTAATATAATTTGGCTGTAATTTTTTGTTTTTAAATTTGTTTTTTTTTTCAATTATTGTATAATTATTGAAATTTTATTTTCCTATTTTTGTAAATTTCTACTATACTTGTTCCTTGTAAATATAATTTTTCATATTTTTTTTTAAATTTTTGTAATATTTCTTTTATTATTGAAATTGTGATTTTATAAATTTCAACAATTGTTATAGTAGTTTTGTAATTTTTGTATTTCTTACTACATTTTAATTTCTTAAAAACCGTATTTTTGTATTTCTGCAATTATTATTTTTTAATTTGTAAATTATAATGTTTTTAAATTTAAAATTGTAATTCTTTAAATGAGTAGTTATAATTGCAATTGTAATTTTGAATTTTTTTCTAGGGTGTGTGCGACTGAAATGAAAATATTTCATGCAAATTTTCTTCTTTTCACATCGCACAAACATATATATATTTTTTTCAATAAAAGGGAAAAACGCAAAAAAATCACCTTCAACACGAACAGATATTAATAATGCGTTCTTTTTTCCAGGAATATCAAAACAATTTAATAAAAACGCCAGACTAAAAGCTTTGTCTTGTACACAGCGAAAGCGTAACTCTCTGGTCGGAGGAAAAAATCGGTCGAAATCTATCACTGGTGTTTTTCTAGTATTGGCTTGATAAAAATGGATGCTCATGTAAACTGAGCATTATCCGACCAGACTCCTTTCTTCCCCTTATTTGGGAAACAGGCATGGAAGCTCTGATGGAAGTTAAAAAGCTTCCTCCCATTTCCCTTTCACTTAGAAGAAAGCAACACGATGAGATGATGCTGTTTTGGAGTGAGTTATTTCTTTCAATGAAAGTAATAAGTCCGAATTTCGATGCGGGATTTATAAAGTATGGTGTATTGATATTGTTTATTAGGAATGAAATAGTTTTATTTGCCTTAAGGAAATTTTTCTTTATTAGAATCACTAAAATATAATGCATCGTATCATAAAAATATCATTAACATTTAAAGCACTGTATTTGTGCCTTTTTGCTTTTGTTCAGAAATTGTTGGCAAAGAAAGAGCAAATTAGCTCGCCAAAGAAGCCTTTGAAAGGGATGTGAAAATTAACGTCAATGCAACAAATTCTAATTATAAGCAGACTCTCAGAAATAAAATTATTAAGATGTTGAATAAATTGTCAATAGAATCAGCAAATGTCCGCATAAAAAGATATACTTTTCTTTTATACTCTTGCAAGTTCGCAATTAAGGTTTTTCGCCAATTTTAAAATCATTTAGCTTTTGTTCGAAAACATGGAAATTTTAAATCCTACTTATATAATTGAATCTGATATTTGCAAGTGAAATGAAAGTGGAATGCAGAATATTAATAACATATGTTTTTTCATATTTTTGAATACCCTAGAAACGTTTTAAGAAACTAACTAAACTAACTAACACTTTAAAATATCAAATTGCTTCGAAATATTTGTTAACATGATAAGAATCTTGTTTTTATAACCTTTTAGAAACTTGTCAGTCCTTTCTTTAATGGTTTTCTTTTTTTTTTTTTGTATAATCATCCGTTTTAAATTTATCAATTCCTCAATGCTTTTAAATTTGTATTATTAATTTGTTTGTGAGGCATTTCTGTAAGCCTCAAGTAATATATAATGATTCTAAAAATATTTTCAGCTATAGACTTGCAATTACAAAAAATGATGAATTAAATCCATCAGTCTTTGTTGAACCCAAACAAGAGAAACGGAAAAAGGAATCATAAACATTTTTCGCTTTCCTTTCCTCTGCTAATTAACGTTTCCGTTTTATGCCATTCTTGAGCGCCATGATTTAAAGAAGCAATGCATTTAGGAAAAGAATTTTTACCAATACTGTATGTGCCAATACAAAGATAAAAAGAATATTAGGAAGCTCTAAATATGTTGCTCTGAGTGTCGATGCAAGATAGAATGTTATGGTAGTATTATGGTATGGCACTTACTTTAAAAGCTGTGATTGAAAACTGGCTGGAAATTGAATCATCACCCTCTTACCCACCAGATAGCTCTCACTCTATTTGTTGTCAGTGAAACATTTGAAATAGAATAAATACACATTTGGAATTTAGACCTGCAATGATAATAAACACCAATAAAAACATTTGCTAAAATGACTTTCTTTCAGTGCATTACTTTCAAGATCCAGCGATTCATTTGAAGTTCTCTATTACCACACTCTCGCGAATGACTCGGGGCATTACGGATCAATTTTGAGTTTGGGTTTTCAGGAAATTCACGTTTGGCCTCATACGCGTTTATAAAATCCAAATTCATTCTACATAACAACAAATTAAGATTCTAAAAGATTCATTTTTTATAATTTATATTAAAATAAATCAAAAAGTAATAATAATTTTTATTGACTTTTATGCGCTTATTTAATATCCTTTTGATAGCTAGTTGAGAGAAATATTTCTATACCAAATTATGATAATAATTACAATCACTTCTTTGAAAAAGAAATAAACTTGTGATAATTAATAACAGAATGTCTGTAATCTACAGTTGACCTGCCTAGTTGAAATTTTCCGGCTTTCCAACATAACACGCAAATCTAGACATTTAGCCATGAAAGTCCCACCAGGAAGATATTACTTTCCAAAATTCTCTCCGCCCCATCCATATGCTTATTAATTATATACGATTTTATTAAAACTATTAATATTAGATTAAACTAGGGTTAAATAAAAGTAAATAACATATGCCCTTAAGAAAACATAGTAAACCCATGCAGAAAAAAAGATTTTTACCCATACTTATTATTTTAATTTCTACAATCTAATTTATTTAAAATTACATTTTAGTTCATAAGCTGTTTGTGCATACGCATTATCATAATTATTTTCATTTAATTTGGTTAATTCTAACATTTAGTTTATATTATGTACGTTGCTAGTAATATAAGAAAAAAAAGAATTGAAGATTATAAAGCAGCAAAAAAAGACAATGTTTGACATTAACGTAGAAAGTTGAAATTTTAAGTAATAAATTATACTCGT
Organism: Caerostris extrusa; assembly: GCA_021605095.1. Taxonomy (NCBI): domain Eukaryota; kingdom Metazoa; phylum Arthropoda; class Arachnida; order Araneae; family Araneidae; genus Caerostris; species Caerostris extrusa. Next base: position 10,740 of record BPLR01015085.1, read on the forward strand.
GTTTTATAGGTCGAAAGAATTTAGCAATAAATGAATCCAAGTGGAACAATTCGGGAGGATCAGAAAATGCACAGCATACAAAGTAAAAATTGTTCAAATTTCAAGCATTCCGCAATTGGAAAAGATATAAAAATGTTAATAGCTTGGATAGACAATCAAATAAACATAAAACTCAGTTGTGGATGGTATTGTTATTCAAAACAAAGCTGTAGATTTGTTTTCGCTTTAAATAAAGGCAGCGAATCTCAGAGAAAATTAACTTTCAAATAAACAAAAGTGGCTTATCTTTAAGATTCTTTTAATTTGCTCGATGTAAAACTACAACAGAGAATCCGGCTCTGCAAATAAAGTATTAGTAGAAAAATACAAGTTTCAATTTTTGAATTTCATTAAATGAAGCAGTTATGTTTGACAATAAGTTTTCAATGTTGATGAGGGAGTATTTTTAAAAGCGAATGCGATGGAGAACCTACATGAAAAAGTCACACACGTTTTACCTGGTTATACAGCTTTTATTTATACAGCCAGGTTAGAAGGACTTATTTACTTTTCTTTTTTTTTTTTTTTTTTTTTCTTTTTTATGGAACGCGCTTCATGCAATCTCTTCTCATTTATGGATTGTAGGGAAACGTTTTTGTGCTAATTTCCGTTTATTTGAAGTAGAACAGAAAAGCGTGTATAAAAACAGTTTTCTTTAATGAGCAACTTTAAAATTATATCATCAAAGAATTCAAATAGTACTTAGAATAACAAAATCTGATCTTCTAATTTTCGATAGCATAGGTTTCCCTCCCTACAAGTACCAAGTTATAAATATAACGGATCAAGTATTCATTCCATGCCTCTATGTCAACATGTTTATACTTGGTAAATAAAGCTGTAAACAGTGAAAGCGTAACACGCAAATGTTATTTTGGAAGTAATTTAACATAAGCCACTGCATGTAGAGTAAATAAATCGCATATAAAAAAATATCTTTTACGTTTGATTCTTATTTATATCAACTCTGGCCAGATAGTTGTTAACAATATTAAAGGATTTACCCTCGATTAACAGTGGAATTGAAGAAAGTGTAGCATTTGCAATATCAAATGGCATCGAAAGAATTTCAGATATGGATGAAGAAGAAGTAAGTGAGTTAACCAAAAAGGATGATTGAAAAATGAAGAAGAGTTGTATGGGTTCGTAACACATGACAATAAAAACAGAAGATAGTGAAGAAGACAAAGTAACTTTCAAGTTGTTAAACGAATTTAAAAAAAAAATAGGAACATTATGTGATTTTGAAATGGGGGTTGATCCATGGGGATTTGAATAAAGAAGATTGCATAATTATCTGAATTCATTGAAAAGAATTTACAATTTTATCGCAAAACGTTTAAAGAGTTTCATTAATCAATACCTTCAAACAAAAATCATTTGCTTTTGAAAAAAAATAATCCCTATCATGGGTATATTTATTAAGCAATAATTAAAATACTTTTAAATTATCTCTTTTTAATTACAGCAATTTTAGTTTACATGACATTATTTAAAATTTTTTGAATTTCATCTGAAACATTTTTAATAGAAATTAAATTTACAGAACGTTGCCATCAGCACGGGCTCTTACCTAAATTCACTTATAAATTTAATAATATATTTTATATTAACTTATTATAAACACATCGACATTTATAAATGCACTTTTATATTAGAATGATACTCATTTTTAAATGATAATGTTAGTCTAGGGAATGGTTAACCACTAATACATACACAAAAAGTGTCGTATTGCCTGATTTAAAAGTGACATATAAAATGGCATTTCAAAATTATATGATTTTGACCATTATATTTTAAAAAATTAAACAAAGGTATTACATATATTTAATTGAATTAGGTTAATACATGCAGTTAATTAAACCATGTAAATATTATAAATTTAATTAAACCAAAATTTATTTACATCTATATTTATATCTGTATCTTTATATAAACCAATAGTGGATGAAATATTGTTGTATATTAGCGATGCAAAATGGCTGAACAAACAACAAAATTCTTTCCACGGAATAAATTTTTCCTACGTAACTTTTTATATCCAATTGCTAAAATTGTCTCCCTTTTGAATGTCGCTGAAACGAACAGCATTTATGAAACTAAGTAAATTGAAGAACGATTCTAATGTGGCCTTTCTCCCTCCTGCCATTTGAGAGAAGTTTCGATTTATCGGTTTGAAGAAATGTTCTGAGTTTACTTCGTAACCCTTGCCGAATAATTTCTTTTTATTTGTTTCAAGTTAGAACTTTCATTTCGGCTTCAAAATATTTTCCTTTTTCTGTCATAAATTACTAGGAAAGAACAAAGTAATGCAAATTATTCTTTCGATAATGTTGCAGTTCATAAAACTCTGGGTTAAATCTTAAAAAAAAACTATTTCAGATTTATTTTGCTGAACTTGTTTTGTCAAGACATTTTGTCAGATTAATTCACACTTCCGTGTTCACGAAATTTCATTCTGTTCTTCTTCAAATTTTTTGGAAGAAATTCCATTTGTATTTGCTTTTATTGCTAGTGTTAAATTATCATTATTTTCATAACTTTAAATAGTCACAACTTGCAGTGAAAGAACTTGAGATTTGTAAGTAATTTGGTGGATCTTTTAGAAAATTAAAGATAAGCAATTGTATTACCAATATATTTAAAATGAATATAATAGTGAGAACGATTTTGAATTAACAAGGATTCACCATGTATTCCGTATTCCTACGTGAGTACTATATCGCGGATACATATATGGGGAGGAAAAGGAAAATGTTTTAATAAACTATTCGAGATGTGTGGTAACCGAAGAGTATTCTATCATTTAAAATTATAAGTTTGTTATGCATTGCTTTATTAATAAATTGATGGCTCTCTGAAAAATAAATGACATGTTTGTGTCAACGTCTCTAAATTCTAGCTTTTCAATACTCATATTCACCATATATTCACCTTTTCTGCAGCTAAACATTTTACATCCATGAAAGTTTCAAAGTTGCAAATAACGCAGTTAACTCAGTGTTTTATTTTGTCGTTCTGCCGTCATTTTGCGCACACGAGGGCTTTAATAAAATGATAGGAGAAATAAATCTTTAGACCAGTCATGTCTTTCTGGGTGACTTTGAAAGTTCAAAAATAAAACTTGACAGAACAACATAAATATGCAATGTGTAAAATTCATCCTCACGTTTTCTAACGTTTGAAATATTTAGTATTTAAGCAACGGACAAAATAAATGTGATTTTAAATCGCTGTTTGATTCGTTCTAAAAAATTTCTTTCAATTCTTGAGTCATTTAATTTGCTTTGTATATATACACATATATATAAATTTTGTTTGGTCTTTCATGTTTATTTATTTATTTACTTTTTTTGGCAGCAGGGGGAAAAACCCTGTCCCATTCAAAACATCCCTGGAGAGCTTTACAATGAAATTCCGAATTCCCTGTTTAAAGCGTTTCCATGAAAGTAATTTCAGGAAACAGGAAAAAGGTTAAAAAAAAATAAATGGAATTCTCTGTGATAGGTTTAGAAAAACATTTGGCATTCAAGAGGCTAAATAACCCATTTAAATTGAGTAAACATGTTCAATGAATGTAAACAAAAAAAAAAAACAGTATTTAGTGTTCTGTTTGCTAATTTATCGTTCGTTTTTTTTTTTTCCATTAAATCTAGTTAATTACAGGTTGATGTACACTACTGTTCTTTTATTTTACGCATTTTCAGTAGATAGAAAGAAAAAAATTATATTTCAAGGTTACAGTTTAATTTAATCAAAATGCTATGCAGGAATAATATTTTTAATATATTGTAATTAACCCTGTTTTAAAACTGGGAGACCGAAGCTTCGAGACCGAGACCGACTTCTTCATCTTTAAAAAGATAAAGAAGTAGAAGTGTTTGTTATATTAATATTGTTACTAAACTTTCCTCTATACATATAATAATTATGTTTTCAGATTTTTTTAAAAAACCTGCTGTTAAAGTGGTTATTGCAACCGTGTTTTCCCGAGACGCACTACTCCACTAATACATCACTGTGCCTTCATAGTTTCCGTAACATAGTTTATGAATGTTGTGGTTGGGAAGTCTGAATGGCTCTGTGACTCTCTACAGTCATATGAGACAGGTACCTACAGTTTAAAGTGGATTTCGAACCACTACAAACAACCATGGCATGGCCGAGCCATACCTGTGCCTCATGTCTCATCCCATCTTCACCCAGTTCAATCCAGCTGCAGAACCGATAACACAACAATCTGGAGCCCAACGTGGGGCCGAAGTACTTGCACACTATATTATTCATTTACAGTAAAATGTTTTTGCAAATTTCAAAAAAAAATATTACAATACCTTATGCAAAGTTTTTTCATGATGTTTTATTCAAATAAAAAATAAAAAATAAAAATATAATAAAAAGTAAAAATAGATGAGAGAAAAATTATTCAAAAAACGACGCATTATTATTGTTATTATTCATTTTAAGCGAAACATAATTTCTTTCAAATTTCACAACATTGTCTATTTAAATGATTCACCATATGCATAGATCCCACAACTTTTTAATCTGGTTTATTCAAAATTATTTTGGGGTTAAATTCATAAACTACAATTCAACTACTTTTGCGAATATATATTCTGAGATATATGCAAATTTCTAAAATGAATGATTCGTTTAATCTTGGTTTCTGAAGTTTATTTATGCGTAAGAGATAAATACCACAGATTTACAACAAGCATTACAAATATTAATTATTCACCATTACAATAAGCTTTATAACCATTAATTATTCAGCTTTACAACAAGCATTATAAATATTAATTATTCAGCTTTACAGCAAATATTATAAATAAATTTACATTTTCGTTCTTCACAGAAAACTTTCATTAATTAATAAAGATTTTTTTAGAAAATAGACCACCAGACAAAAACAAAAGCAACTTTTTTTGATGTTTGCTGACAGAAAAGTGTCATAACTTTGTAAATAACCCATATGTGAACATATTATTTCTCCGCAAATCATTCATAAATTGACAATATGGTGGAAGAAATTGTTGTTATTTAGATTTAACGCAATGTACTATTTTCCATGTTTTTATTGAGAACATGGTAAAAAATTTCCTTTGTAGTTTACATGCACTAAAAAACAAAAATTCCTTTTACCCAGTAATTTATAGTATCTTGACTGAACCACTCCAACTCAAGATGGATGGTTTAACACTTTTTAAACTGATTTTTGCAGCAGCTGTTATCAACGACAAAGTGATTTATCGTTCATTTCAGTCATCTTAGCTATCATCTTCTATTTTTTCTTTTATTATTATATAGTTTGAGAAAATATATAAAAACATTTTTAAATTTAAAAAAATTGTCAGAGTTATACCAAAACCATATTGGAATATTATTAAGTATGATAGTAAAAAAATTCAGGAAGGAATAATAGAAAAAAAAAGAAGAGAATAATAGAAAATTTACACAACAAACATCAAAACATTGTTTAGAAATTATTCATTAAAAATATAACTGATATAAAAAGTAATTTATTTGGCTTAAATGAATTATATTTTTTTGCGACATATTACTGTTTCCTACAGAAAACAATAAAAATAATTTTTTTTGCTATGTTTTATTTTTAACGTTATATGCATCGATGTTTAATTTTGATTTATTAACTGAATACGTTTGAAGTTTCATCATCCCAAGCAAAGCATGATAATCTCTTTATCTCCAATTAATGCTAAACTAAATTTAATAAAATTCACTGCATGTTCAAATTTTACATTCTGTTTAGGTTGTAATAATAAAAACTCAATTAAACATCTGTGTAAATGAAAAAAAATTTTGGAATTATAGAATATAAAAATCTAATGAAATATTGTTCATTTATAAATTTATTGTCAGTTTTATTTTAAGTAAATGCTTTAGTCACAATTCTGTATAAAAATTGGTAAATATGTCCTGGACAAAGGATAATAGAAAAATATAATTATTTTTATAAATGATACATTTTTCTAATAGTTATATGTCAAAATTCGAGTATTGATCTAATGATATGTATTGGTGTATGTATTGACAATGCACTGATGAAGCTTAATAGACCTGTAAAATTGATTTTTATAGCTTTGAAATTTGTGGAATGGTAAATTCAATTAAGTTCTTAAATTCCTTTTTTATACATTATATCTGTGAAATAGAAATGTTTGAACTAATTATTGCAAGTTTATCAATTTTAAAATAACACTATTAATAATGTCATAAATATGATAAGGACAGACTTATTAAAAATTCCTATATTATCTATCTGTATCGTCTTTGCAGGATGCCTAAAATATTGCCGTTGCCTTTTTCTTAAGATAAAGTTTTCCGATTAAAAAGTTGTATAGTCTGAACCTGACATTAAATAAGATAGTAAGCTCTATATATCAGGCTAGATTACTCTTTTTTATTGATCAATGATCTATATTGCTGCTTCACTTGTTTTTCCTTCTTGTCTATTTATTTATTTTATCTGATTTTTTTTATTCCCATAAGCAACTGTAATCTAATTTTTTTTCCTATTTTTATCACAGTTCAAAAGCACGATTTCTAGCACGGTTCGCAGCAAGAAGTTCTATAAAGATTTACAAACTTTTATATTTAGATAATACTTTATGGAATATAATTTGTAATCTTGAGCAAGGAAGTGCATACTGTATAAAATTCCTGTGTATCTACTAAAAATTTTTGTTTACACAAGATTTGATATTAAAACTTTTACATACATACACGCTAATAAATTTTTTCCACTTAATTAATGTTGGATATATTTAATATTTATTTTAGAAAAAGTTTGTTTTCATATTTTTTTGTTAATTTGTGAAAAAAAGGAATTTTTATTTTGTTTCAACATTTTTATATTCCATATGATATCCATTTCACTGTTTTTAAAAAATATTTAAAATATAAATTTAAAAAATATAGCAAATGAACCATGTATAAACCTTGTTTGAATAAAATTATTGATTAAAAAATTCCAGACATTATCTTATTTTATTTAACAATTATTTATGTATTGTGTACACTCTTACAGGCGAAAGAGACTTCATATTTATGAGACATTTTAAGAAGGATTTTTGACATTTCAGGAACTTTCGATTTTTTTTTATATTTACTGTTTAAATTTTAATCAGTATTTTAGAAATTTAAACAAAATTAATTAATATCGATTATTAACTAATATTTATATTTTATATTAGGAAAAAGATTATAGAGTTCAAATATTAAAAATTATTTTTCAATTTAATTATTAGTTTTTAAGATAGTGGTCAAAAAGGATAATTAAAAATAAAGGATAAATTGTGAATATATTTGTCAACCCTGCATATATTTCATTGTTTACATTTGTGAAGGCCTTTGAAATTATGTATTTTAAGAAAATAGATTATTACAAAGTTTTCCGATTTCTCCATATTAAGGCTATTCAATGGAAAATGTCTGTAAAATTACTGTTTTGATAATAGACATCTCAGACAGAAGATAATTAAGCATGAGATGCCTGATGATTACAACATTCTTAGCACATGCTTCTTGAATATAATAGTAAGTCTAGTCACTGAAATCGGAAATTTGTTTTTTTATGGAAATTGGGCTGTAATAAAAGTTTCTTAATCTAAAACTATTTTAATATGAAACATTCACGGAATTGATAACAACTATTTATATAATAATTATATTAATATTGAAAATATCATTTATTAATAGAGTTTTTATCTAAGCAATATTATGGCCAGAAATATAAAAGATTTTTATATTATATGCAAGCAATCAAATTTTCTATACCATTTGAAATTATTTTCTTTTACCCTATTTTCTTAAAATTATAGGAGGAAGAAAGATAAGAAAAATTGTAATTGCGATTTTTACTCGTTGTAATTTAAAGAAACTTGGCTAAAACATTAATAAAACAGAATTTCAAATTTTAAAAATAAAAAGAATAACATATTTCCTGTCTTTAAAATACATAAAACAGCCTACCTATCTTATTTATCCCCCCCATACACACATACAAATTCAATATAAAGTGTCATCTCTAAGGACTAAACAGGCATGACAGAGATGTCCCATGCCAAATTATGATGTATATTTACTCTATTGACTGCAAATTCTATTTCCGTCAAGGCAGTTCAAAGATCCTGAAAGGGTGTTGGGTCGAGCAATTTATCTCCTTAGAGCATCATATATACTCGTATACTTGATCAGGCACAAGTCTGGCGAATTTGTTGGCCAGTCCATATGAACAAAAGTCCCCGCACGATGTAATTCTACACCATTGGAACTATATGCGGTATAGCATTATCGTATTGTAAGATGAAGGAGTCTACAACTGCACCTGCGCATATCGAACAGTTGAATCAAGGATGTCGTCTTTGTATGTGAGCCCTAACAATGCCTTTTGTGATGATAAATAGGTTGCATACCTGTTTAAAGATATAAACTGAACCCATTAAATCTATCTCTTTTAACGATAAGATAATAACAGCGGGTTTAAGGCTTCCATGAAACAATCCACTTCTAAGTTTGAAACTGAAACTAAAACTCATCCTCATAAATACCGAACACCATTGGCTTGTTTTCCAATTGACTTGTGTGCCTGTTCAACTGAACTTATTATTTGTGTTGCCGGATTTGAGGAGTACACATATTGGTGGACAACTTGCATACAACCTGTTCGTTGGTACCGAATGCTTCAGGTTCGAATCCTGGCGAGGACATGGATGTTTGTGAGTGGTTCGGAATCCACGTTTAACTGTAGGTCCCGAACTGTTTAACCTAAATTGTGAGCAAGATAACCGTAGAGAGACAAACCAAACCAAACCTAGTACCTGTCACAAAAGAAAATCTGAGGTGACTTGGTATAAAGATTCTAGGTTGCGTTGGCTAGAAGCAAATATTCTAGTCATTCTCTGCAATTTTAGTTCTAGGAAGCCTTATTGGAGAAATGTATTAAAAATCTTTGGCTCTAAACAAAGCTCTTTAATTACCTGAAATCTATGTCACCCATAATTTTTTTTACTATAAAAATACTAATTAATTAGATTTATTGGAATTTTTTTAATATTTTGGAAATCCTGCGATTAAACAATGAAATCAATTATAGGAATTTATCATGTTAAAAATGATGTTTGTTTTTCTTCATTTATTACATTTTTTTTTTTTTTTAATTTCAAAAATTGGAAAACTCAATTTTTTAATATAGCTATTTATACATTCTCTGATAGAATTTTAATATAGGATATATATGGACATTAAGCATAGCAATGGAATGAGAGAATTGATATTAAAATTTGATTTCTGAATCATTACCATGTAACTTATTTCGCTTAAATTTTAAATAACAGGCGTTTATAATGTAATTTTTATGTTCAATTATTCGATGGATTTAGATGCAATTCACAAATCAGATTTCCTTCAAAAATTTCTAAAACTGCTTATCAATGTAAACAAAAAGACTTCGTGAATTGTATGATCTAAACAAAAATTAAAAGGTTTAGGTAATTATTTTTTAAGAGCTCTGCACCATTCTATTATCACTTTTTATTTCATTAGAGAATGTATATCCATTTAAACAGAAGTTAAGAAATAACTGATAAAGTCCCACAGACATTTTATGTAAACAGTATAAGATAAAGCACTTTTATTAATGTTAAATGAAATTATATTTATGTCATTTTTTATTTATTAGTAATAGATAGTTTTATAATTATTATTAAAGCTTGATTTACATTATGATAAACATGCCAAAATTTTGAATTAAAAAAAAAGGTTTGATTTTAGTTAAGCATAGTATTCTGCGTTCTTTTAGGGCAATAGGTCTATATAATAATTAGTTTAAAAGAAACGAATCTGTTTTACGGTAATTGGGTAGATTAGTGTTATTGTATGACAATAATGATAGTTTTATTCATGCTATACTAAATTATTTGTTATATAAAAACAGTTAAAGTTAAAATAACTATCTTAACATGGGAGTCATGAAAATAGTACAAAAAAAAACTTACTTATGCAAATGTTAATATCAGCGTTAATGTAATAATTCCAGTACATATCGTAGACCTAAAAATTCTATTAATAAAAGAAGAGCTTAAAAGATGTATGTTAAGAAATATTGAATAGTTTTCAAATGTATGTTTTATATTTATGCTCTGCCAAGAAAAAGCAGTTTTGGTTTAATACAACAATTCCATGTGTCTGTTATTGATAATTTATGAAAGGTATTGATAATTGATAATTTATGAAAGAAAGGAAACCGTTCCATACATTTCTTAAAGTATAACAAAAGGTCGAAAATGTCACATCCCATAATGCTATCGACTCTTATTCACATTGGAACAAACGAGTACTCGAAAACGATAATTCGAATTCACGAACTATTTATTTTATGACCTATCACTTTGAAGAACCTTTCAGAAAAGTATTACTAATTTTTTTTTTAAAAAAGGACCCCCTGTCTCATATAGTTTTTTTTTTCACACAAATATGTTTGTTCCAATACTGTCATTATGCTTTTTATCAACAGTTTAGGAATCCAGAGCTAGAGTCAAAAGAAGGAAATGTGTACATTTATCTATTTCGTTCTAAAAGTGAGCCCTATTTTGTTTCAGTCTCAGTTTTCAGATAGGGACAACTGTCATGAAATACACAATAAAACTGACAACGTTTGTTGGTACTAAAAACACATAGTCATGAATAAACATACATGGATATGGTTACTAGCTTAAATTTGTCTGAAATATGAGTTGAGTTTAGATCCTCAGACATCGGGAAGATTTTCTTTTTTTTTTTTAGAGTTTCAATAGCATTTCGTATTTGTTCTACTTTCCTGACTTATTCGTAAATGTAGTCCGCTTGAAAGCATTTTTATGCAAGTAGGTTGTTCTAGCTATAAAAAGAGGTTAAAAAAATCGAAGGTCATTCTCAGAATCCAGATATTTGGTTCTAGAAAATAGTGTCAAAACAGATATATCTCCGTAGAAAATTAATTCTCAAAATGTGTTTGAAATGTTTAAGATGAACTATAAATATTAGTGAAATTGAAAGAATAAAAAAAATGTAACGTATTTTAATATTACTCTGTAATACATTTTTAGCCACATTAATAAAAAATTTCGTTTATTTAAACATCCTTAGTTGTTTGTATTATTCTGCAAGAATACTCATGGTGGGAGAATTAAAAGCATAAAGAAAAATGATTAATTATACATATGGTAATAGTTTAAACACTATCAAATCCAGAAAAGAAACACAGGAAACTACTTTTCCATGTACGTAATGAATTTAAGAATAATTGCGAGACATAATATTCCGCCCCATAATAATTTTTATTAATAAAACAATTATTAAATTAAAAATTATATTTATACCAGGTGTCTCTAAACACAATGTACAAGCTTTGAGAGGAGGTAGAGAGCCTCAATGGGAACATATTTCCATAGGGAAACATGACTTGAAGCGTCATCAGCAGACACACAAAAGAAGCTCAAAGATATAGTAAGAACAGGTGAATTGTAACTGTACAACAGTGTACCTAATGACAATAATTGGTGTACATGGAATACGGTCTTACAAGAGGCGTTTTATCATTATCAGGAGTACATGTGTTACAATGACTACGCATGGATTGCAAAAGTTTTCAAAGATACCTGGAACTTTTCAGATGTCTGTAATGGCGTTGCTGATTCTTAGTACGATGTTCAGGACAGAAAGACTGGACGTTTCGCACACAATGTTATTTCATCTGCCTGGTCTCCATACGACACAGATGGGTTGAAGAAGGAATCTTCAAGTGTTAAACAGTAATATCCGGGTATATTACCGCATATTAGTTGTGAATATGATATAAATATATATCCTATAATTTCCTTCAAAATTTATAGTAGAATTGTTTGGCACCTATCAAATATATAACCTTGTATAATTTTTGGGTCACCTTGTATATCTTGTTATAAAATCAAGATGAATTGCATGAAATGTTAATAAAATATACTTGTCTAATTTATTATATATGTAAAATATGCTTCAGTGTTTAATATTTCTGCATAACAACTTATCTATGCCATTAAATTAAAGAAACATTTAAACATGTACAGCTGAGCTCATTTTTCAAAAGCACCTGAGGGAATTATATCTAAATTGAGGTAATTTAATTAAATTACTAAATTTAAACACGATTCTTGAATAATATTATGGCCAAATTGTAAAAGATATTGGCAGCGTTTAAGGCCCGAGGATTAAGAGAGTTTTGGAAAGTAATATTAAAGACGAACATCAAATGCAAAAAAAACTTTTGAATTAATCCTGTTCTTACATTATATTTTAAAATGAGTATCAACAACAAAACTAATAGAGTACTACAGTATACTTTGAATATTAATGCAAACTTCACATTATCCAGGGCATGAATTGATTTAAATTTTTAAAAAAATTCTATGCATATCCATCATATTTCCAGCAGCAGTGAACTGCTTAGGTACGTAAGCGAGGATATTAAGGTATGATAATTTTTATTTGGACTAATAAAAAGTGCAAACTTAATAAATTTGTCAAATGTAGTCAATGATGAGACTATCTCGATTATTCCAGTGATATCCATAAGTAGCAAACAAGTGATTTCTGACACGCGTGACAAAGTACGCCAGCAGGGCTCTGGAACTTTATTCTTCTTCGAACTATCTCAGGAAATGAAGAATTTCTTCGAACTGACATCATTTTTCTTCGAGCTGATTTTTAAGCATAAAAGGCAGAATTTTATGCACGAGATAATATTTTACAGTAATTTTAATAACTGATTTTAAAACTGCACTGAATTTTAAAAATGTGGCTTACATTAAGATATTTAAGATGCAATGCCATATTGTATTTTACTAAAAAAATTCATTTTCATTGTTTTTATTGAAAAACATTCATGGCACATAAACTTCTATAAGAAAAAATACTTTACATTTAATAGTATTAAAAGACAACTATAATAGTTAATGGAAAAAAATAATTTCTTTCCCATCATTTATTATATTTTTAAGCTCATAAGTGAATTACTTTAGAATCACTACATTTTTCGCTTCATTCGTTCCTACGAAGTGATTACTTTTGTTCCTTAGCGCGTGCTATTTTTTAATAGGCCCGTGTGGATCATTGGGTAATTTATGGTCCCTTCTTGTTTGCAAGTGACATGCATAAACAACATTTTCAATTTATATATAAGACCAAAATTTTTACAATCGAAAATCACAAATCTTTAAAAGAAATTACATTAAAAGTAACTAACTTTCTTTTTAAGATGAATTATTTACTTTCAAAACGTAATTTTTAAATTTTTGAAGGATTAAATACATTTTTACGAAAAGCAACTAAATAATTCTTTGATTTCAGTAAAGTGACAGCTAAATAATATTTGTTTAATAAAATCTATGAATATATATGTGCAAATAAAAATAAATGTATCAATATATATGCACGTAAACATGAAAACAAATGGCATATGTATTACTTTTATTTTAATGTAACGTAAAGTTTAAGTTAAGATTAAGTTTTTCCGTGTTTAAATGAAATTACAGTCCTAAACAAATGTTTTAAAAGAAAGTAATGTTCCTTATACCCAATATTGGCAAGCATTCAAAAATGAAAAATGCATAATGGTAGCTAAAATGTTTGATTACTGGATTTCGGTTTGTCGATCGTGGTTAAATCAAAAACTTCTTTTTATAGCTGAACATAATATTTTGGAGAATTACTCTTACCCAAATAACTCTTGACTTTTTTTAGTTTTTTAGTTTTTTTTTTTTTTTTTTTTTTTTTTTTTGTATTTCTGCAATTTCTTTTTTAAAATTTTTAAGTATAATGTTTTTAATTTGTTTATGGTTTTAAAATACAATTTTTAAAAACAGTAAATATAATTGCAATTGTAGTTTTTTTTTTTTTTTTAAACTAAATGATATTAAATTAATTTAACTGGCGTGTTCAATAGAAATAGAAATGTTTCATTCCTGCCTTTTTTTTTTTTCATAAAAGGGAAAAACGCAAAAAAACCCACATTAAACACGAAAAGATATTACTGATGCATTCTTTTTTTTAGGAAGCAAACAGAATATCAAAACAATTTAATAAAAACGCTAGACTAAAAGCTTTGTCTTGTACACAAAGCGCAACTCTCTGGTCGGAGGAAAAATCGGTCGAAATCTATCACCGGTGTTTTTCTAGTAATGGCTTGATAAAAATGGATGCTCATGTAAACTGAACATTATCCGACCAGACTCATTTCTTCCACTTATTCGGAAACAGGCATGGAATCATTCGATGTAAGTTAAAAGCTTCCTCCCATTTCCCTTTCACTTAGAAGAAAGCAATACGATGAGATGATGCTACTTTGGCGTGAGTTATTTCTTTCAATGAAGGTAATAAGTTCGAATTTTGATGCGGGATTTATGAAGAATGGTGTATTGATATTATTTATTAGGAATGAAATAGTTTTATTTGCCTTAAGGGAAATTTTTCCTTATTAGAATCATTGAAATAAAGTGTATCTTGCCATGAATTTATTATTAACATTCAAAAAGCCCTTTAATATTTTTCCTGATTAAAATGTATTTGTGTGTTTTTGCTTTTGCTCGGAAATTGTTGCCGAAGAAAGATCTAATTAGCTCGATAAAGAAGCCTTTGAAAGGGATGCAAAAATTAATGTCAATGCTACTAATATTTATTATAAGAAGACACTCATCATTAAAATTATTATGATGTATAATAAATTGTCAATAGAATCAATAATCAAATAAATAAATCTTGGACTACAAATGCTTCGATTGGTATATAGGGATCGTTGCTGCTTAGAAGTTTAAGCTGTTTTTTCAAAAATATTGATTAATTCTTGTTTTTTGTAAGACAAAAATAACACGTGGTTATTTATATTGGGCATATTCAACATTTCTTTCATCTTCTTTTTCTATTTAGATAAAATTTTGTAATTCGTTAAGAACTTGTATATATTTGAAATTATGTTCCAATTTAATCTAATAATAAATTCTCTTCTTCTTATATCTAATTCGTCTAGCATAGTATTTGGTCATGCGCTACTCTCATCTTATTATATGGTTGATCCAGTTCCATTTGATATAGTTCGTCCAAAATCTTTATTATCTTCCAAATTTTGTATTTAATAATCCAATTTCTGTCACACTAAATGTTAATTTCCAAAATGTTGATCAAATAGGATTTTCCACGGACTATTACGAGAATTTAATTCGTTTAATTGTGTAATAGATTTTCTGCTTATAAGCATCTCCATTATTATCACTTCACTGTGTCCTACTGAAATTTTGGTGTAAGTCGTGTTGGTTGATGGTCATTGTTTAGTGCAAGTCGTTGTTTACCATTTCCTAAAAGGGCTTGAAATAGCGATGCTTCTATATTCTTTATTTCTATTAATCTGCTATCATTCATTATCCGGTAAATCAGTTGAATCAAACTGGCGAGATGTTCAATACAAAGGACAGCACATGAGCATATCAAACATTTTATTTTCTAGAATAATTACGTAATTGAATTCATGAGCATTAATGCTAGTGATGAGTAATGAGCAGATACTAATCTGATGCTTGGACTGTGTCTCTAATAAAATCTTTCATAGGTTTCACTCTTAGTTCACCTTAACAATATACTGAAGTACATCATGGACAGAAACGTTAACTTAAGAAACTACACTGAAGTGACAAAAGTCATGGGATAGCAATATGCAAATTTTCAGATGGCAGTAGCATCGCGTAGAACAAGTATAAATGCGCAGTGCTTTTGCAGAGCTTTCATTTCTGTTCAAGTTGTTCATGTGAAGAGGTTTGACGTGATGATGACCGCACGACGGGAATTAACAGACTTTGAACGCGGAATGTTAGTTGAGCTAGACGTATGGGTCATGCCATTTCTGAAATCGTTAGGAATTCAACATTCCCAGATCCACTGTGTCAAGAGTGTGCCGAGAGTATGAAATTTCAGGCATAACATCCCACCATGGACAGCGCAGTGGTCGACCGCCTGCACTTAACGACCGAGACCGGCGACGTCTGCAAAGAGTCGTAAATTCCACAACAGACAAGCAACACTGCGTCAAATAACCGCAGAAATCAATGTGGGACGTACAAGGGACTTGTCTGTTAGAACTGTGCGGAGAAATTTGGCTTTCTTGGGCTGTTCCAGCAGAAGACCGACTCGAGTGCCTTTACTGACAGAACGACATCGCTTGCAGCGACTCTCGTGGGCACGTGAGCATATCGGTTGGTCCCTAGATGAATGGAAAACCCTGGCCTGGTCCTATGAGTCACGATTTCAGTTGGTAAGAGCTGATGGTAGGGTTCGAGTGGGCGCAGACCCCAAGAAGCCATGGACCCAAACTGTCAGCAAGGCACTGTTCAAGCTGGTGGTGGCTCCTTAATGGTGTGGGCTGTTTTTTTTCATGGCATGGACTTGGTCCTCTGGTGCGACTGGACCGAACATTGACTGGAAATGCTTATGTTCAGCTACTTGGAGATCACTTGCAACCATTCATGGACTTCCTGTACCCAAACAACGATGGGATTTTATGGATGACAATGCGCCATGCCACCGGGCCACAACTGTTCGCGATTGGTTTGAATAACATTCTGGACAATTCCAACGAATGATCCGGCCACCTAGATCGCCCGACTTGAATCCCATCGAGCATTTATGGGACATCATCGAGAGGTCTGTTCGTGCCCAAAATCCTGCACCATCAACGCTTTCACAATTATGGACTTCTATCGAGGCAGCATGGCTCAAATATTCCTGCAGAAGACTTCCAACGACTTGTTGAGTCCATGCCACGTCGAGTTGCTGCACTTCGCCGGGCGAAAGGAGGGCCGACACGATATTAAGAGGTATCCCATGACTTTGTCACTTCAGTGTATATTCTCTCGGTAAAATTTGAAAATTTTGGAATTATGAATATATCATTATAGCATCGATCAAAAATGCATTTTACTGACGTCATCGACGAAGAATCCGAATATAATCATTTAATGTGTGCAGTACATATGCATAAATGTTCCACATATTACAGTCAAAAGAAGAAAAAAAATCTTGTGAGACATTTTGTCGTATGTTAAATATTCAAAATAATGCGTTACTGAAAGTAAAATTAAATTTATAAATGATGAAGCAATATATATTTCTAAAAGAAATAATTCTTATATGAATATTTATATAAGAATTATTTCTTTTAGTAAGTGTAGATATGCTACATTCGTTTGACTAATTTAAAAAAAAAGTTATTTGTAGTCAGTTTATATTTGACCTTATTTTGGACAAGTGGAACTTATATTGCACTCACGTATTTGCATTTCTTTAATTAAATATTAAAAAAAATAGACTTGCGTAACAAAAAAAACTATACTAAAAGCAAATTTAATAATTCATCTCTATGAAACAATTAAAGTTGTTTTTATTTAATGTTTTTTTAAAGACATGTGTATCACAAAATTGAAAATTAAAAAAAAAAATGCTTTCACTTACGCAAAAATAATTTTTTTAGTATTATATGGCTAGTTTGATTTTATTGGGACAATGATTCTGAAAACAATATCAGCTACAGACTTGCGAATGAAGAAGAGAATTAGTGTGTCCCAAAAGTGAGACCAATTAATTTTTTTAAACTCTTTATTTATTCTTCCAAATTTATTTCATCGCCTTCAAAATAATCCCCTCCGGGCACAATGCATTTATGCGAATTTTTTTTTTCCAATCCTCAATGCATGCTAAAAAGTCATCGGCAAGGATGGCCTTCAAAGCGCGCGGCGAGTCACGTTGAATCTCTTCAATCGACTCAAAATTGTGTCCCCGTGTGGTCTTTTGAGTTTAGAAAATAGCCAGAAGTCGCACGGTAGGAATACGGTGGTTCTGGAACGATATGGGTTTTATTTTTGCGGAAAGGTCATGAAGAATCAATGCAGTGTGAGCTGGAGCATTCAGTGATTTCGGTACCAATTGAAATTTGACGCGTTTGAGGCCCGAAATGGAATTGACCGATCCTTTTGAAATTCCAACATCATCAGCAATATCTCTAAGTGTATATCGACGTTTTGCAAACACCAAATCTTTAATTTTTTGGATGTGAGCTTCGTGGGGGTGAGGTTGAGGGTCGACCACTCTTCGTCTTCAACGCTTTCTGTGCCTTCTTTGAACTGTTTATTCCCCTTCTAAACATTTTTTCCGATATAGGCATGCTCACCGAATGCCTTTTACAACAGTCTATGCATTTCCGCAAACAAAATTTAATGCAAGTTCATTTGCTCAATTTATTCAGACTTTCAAAAATCGCCGGAATCCGTTTTTAGCGTCTCACAAAGCCAAGAGTAACTCAAACACTAATGAATATTTTGACGTCAAATTTCTCACAGCTGTCAAGGAGAATTAAATCAATCAGTGATACTGATCCCAAAAGATGAGAAAAGGAAAAAAAAGATATCATAAATATTATTTCGCTTTCCTTTTTTTGTATGAACTAATGTTTTCGTTTAATAACATTAATGAGTAATATGATTTAAAAAAGTAATGTATTTAGGAACAAAATTTTT
Source organism: Caerostris extrusa (assembly GCA_021605095.1). NCBI lineage: Eukaryota > Metazoa > Arthropoda > Arachnida > Araneae > Araneidae > Caerostris > Caerostris extrusa. The sequence goes on from BPLR01015085.1 coordinate 29,375, forward strand.
GCGAGTCTTACATGTGACAACACAATGATAGAAGAGTATTTAAAGCTCTAAACATGCTGCCTGAATGTCGTTGCAAGATAGAGTGTTATGGTATCTAGAGTACTTACTTTAAGAGTTGTGACTGAAAACTGGCTGGAAATTGATCACTAGACAGCTCTCACGTTCAAAGAGAGACATTTGAAATAGAATAAATAATCCTTTGAATTTAGACCCGCATTGATAAACACCAATAAAACCATTTGCTGAAATTGACTTCCTATCAGTGCATTGCTTTTAAGATCAAGTGATTCATTTCAGTTCTCTATTACCACACTCGTGAATGACAGGGAGCATTACGGATCAAATTTTTGTTTGGGGTTTAGGAAATTCCCGTTTGGCATCATACACGTTTATAAACTCCTTATGTAGTTAATACTAAAGTTATTTTTTTGCAATTATTTGATTCATAGTTTGTCCTTTTTAATATCATATGTTGAATTTAAATTTTAAAAACAAAAATATAGGAAACACGATACCTTATTATTTAATTATATAACATAATTGTGCAATATAACCTCGAACCACTTTTATTATTTTTTATTTTAAAGCTCAACTTATAGAACAGCCATGAATAGCTTCTTTAAAGTCATTTCATACATATTCTTCTTTATATATATATATATATATATATATATATATATATATATATATATATATATAATATATATATATATATATATATATATATATATATATATATATATATGTAAATGTGTGTATGTGTGTGTGTGTGTGTGTGTGTGTGCGTGCGTGTGTGTGCGTCTGTATTGTTAAAGGATTATTTAAATCTTTGAAAAGTTCTTTCTGCGAGATATGTCGTAACCATTTGTGATTGAAAATTAATGTGGCTAATGAATTAATAATATTGAATAGATAATTAAAAATAGATTAAAAATACACGTGCACAGACAAACTTAAGTAGCATTTATTGTGTTTGTACTTTATATGGTTATGATTAAAAAAAAACGAAATGTAGACAAAAATTAATTGTGCTGAGAAATCTGAATTGAAATTGCTTAATATATTCAATGCAAATATAGTATGCAACAGATCGATCAAACCATAGAATAGATAGAATTTAATTTCGTGCTTACCCGTCAGAAGACTCCTATATTTTTATCAAAGAATTACTCACTTTCTTCATAAACTCCTGCTCACAATTTTCTTTTGATTCAGCGACGAGTCACATGGGACAGATTCATCTCTGAATAGGATCATCCTTTCTTGGACCCAGAACAGCAAACAGAAACACCCTGGGATATTTATATGACTAGCACTTGAGGCGAACATTTGTGTCGTGTTATCGTAAAAGGGGAAATATTGCTCTCGTGAGAACTTCCTGTCAGAGAGTATTGATCAAAATGGAAGGATAGATTTATTGAACAGAGCAGTATATCTTTATTTTTATACTTAAATATTACTTAGATTCCTTACTGTAAAGACCGATATAAGTTTTATCCAAAACTGTATTATTTAGATGCCTATTGTAATTTGTAAAGCACAGAATAGAGAAACGGTACCATCGCAGGAACTTATTGGAACTTCACTTATAAGAAAAAAAAGAACATTGATTCTTCACAGAAGATTTCAATGTAAGATATCAAGATTTTTTAAAGCTAAAGAAGAAATCTCAGAAATAATAATAATTAAATATCCCGAGTATAAAATACCTTATAGACAATCTATTTAGAAATTCTTTGTTATCGATTCAAGTGCTGGTCATTTCCAATGATATTACACAGATATCTAAAGCCACAAAATATCTTATAGAATCCTTTGAAGCTATTTAGTAAGAGGTTAAGTTGATTATCCTTATGATAAATAAGATAAAGCGAAATATATACCTATGAATACTAGAATTACAAACATTATTCCTAATATTGAAATTGGGGATTATAGATTTGAAAAAGCATCCCATATCACTTTTCTGGACAAATTTTTACGCAAATAATGAAATTCTAGCTGAAATTTTGTGACGTATAGATTCATTTAGTAAAAGTATTTATGAATTTTATAAAAACGTCTACAAGATTTTCTACAAAAAATTATTGCACAAAAGTCATATTCGTCTTGTTCTGACTTTATGGGGAGACATGTATCCTTACCATAAATGACAATAAGCTTTTTGGCGACATTTGAATACAGATTCTTCAGAAGTAGTTTCGGTAGAAATCATGAAAGTGACATCTGTCGCAGACAGTGCCATCGATTATTAAAAACGCCAGATGTTATTCATGATTCCTGAGTGTTATTCATAATCCAAGCAGAGACTTTTTGAATTTGGTTGCGCATATAATTCATATGAATTGCAGCTGCATATTACTACTAAAATAAGTGGTCCCCATATATACTGACTGAAAAGGATTGTTTGTCTCTTATACATATCTCTGTCTCTCCCCTCTCTGTATATATATATATATACTATTACAGAATTCTATAAAAATATGTAATGAAATCTTCTAATAAAGTTTCGATGATAATTAAGACTTTGACGGAGAACATAATTATGTAAATTATTCAAAATATCATTTAATAAAATATTTTTAATGAATAATATTTGTAGCAAAATAGGAGATATTCATGATTCAATCAGATAAAAACAAAATATTTTTATCTTCAATAAAAAAATCTGATTTTTATTTGCAGAAATCAACATTAGAATATGAATTTTCAAAAATTAAGATACGGTGAAGTGAGACGTTAAAAATGACAGTTTTAAACCTCCTTGACATCAATGCACTGAACGCGACACTTCAAGTGACGGAGAAGAACATTTTTCTAGCCTTTGACACCGAAGGGACAGAAATCGAATTAAGCCACTTGAACTTCATGTTACCCTACGATTATTATTGGCTCGGATCCAAGTCACATCACGCGTCAAGCGTTTGAGCAACTTCAAGAGTTCGTTTCGGTTGATGCGCGTTGAGGCTTGTGATTGGTCAACGCTTTACGCTTCTGGTGTGAAGCAGGCTTTTTTGTGTCAAGGAACTTCAATTATCTTTCTCCAAAACAATCTCATTCTAGATTTGACAAAGTGACAATCGTAAAAGCCAGTATTTTCTAGTATATTTTTATTATATTAAAATTTATTATTTTAAAAAAATTATTTCACACAAACATACTAGTTTGGATAGTCTAATGAAAGTCGTGGATACCATTAGGTACTTAACTTAGCCGTTTTTTAATATATAAGTATTGTAAACCTAATGAATGACAATGACAACTACTACTTACTAAATAATTGCAACAAAAATATGAATTGTTAAAACCTGATAAAATCATTACTAGTGAACAGTTATAATTGGTAACTTTGAACCCAGAATTGAAAAAAAAAGGGTCGAAATAAATCACTATACAGTAATGTCATTTTTTAATTTGACAATGATTGTTCACATATTACGACAAAAGTACAAAATTATTTGAAGCACATGTAAACGAGAGAGAATCCTATCCAGCTTAACATGTTTCCTAAACATTGCTAGTCGGATTACTACTTATTCCGATGGGTGATGCATGGAATATCTGAGCAGCACTTTCTTTTAAAGGTCAAAAATTGGTTTCATTCGTCGATAGCCTCAAAAAGACGAGTAGTTCTTATTTGACTTTGCCAAGTATAATGAAAAGAGCAGTGTATAGAGATATGTAATACATTGATTAATGTATAGATTGATTTTTTAATGAATGAAGTATATCTATTAACTATTTAAATTTTATACTATTCAAACAAATCTCTCATTTGTAAAGAAGATTCAAATACCTAAAAATACCTTAAACACAACGCACAAGAAAATTTTTTTCAATTAACATCTCCTTTGTCTCTCAGTAAAAGTGCATGTTAATATGTTAACTAGTATACAAAAAGAGTTGTTGACCGCATGCTTGTGATGTGCTGCAAATGAATTTAATGTTTCAAAATAAATAAATAAATAAACAATAATCAACGAAGAATAAACATTTTAAATGCAAAACAAAATTTCTCGTAAATCTTCAGTTAAGTTAATTAACATGAATATGAAAGCTTATTTTTCAATTTTGGTATGTTAATTACATCAGTTCTGAAATACTTCTGATTTAAAAAAAAAATAATACCTTGCATTTTTTGTTAAAAAAAATGTGTTTCTTCATAAAGATTTAATGGATGGAACGTTATTAATTCGTTGCTATTTCACAAGACTAATTAGTCGATCTATATATTATGCAATTCTTCATTAGGACGTTTGAAATAGATTAAAAATTAGAACATACAGAAGAATCATTGCAAAAAGAAATAGTAAAAATTCTTGAAGTTAAATTACCGCCGATAGCGGGAAAAAATATTTCCTAAACTATAACTTTATTGAATTAAAATATGGGTTAAAATGTTTCAGAACAATAAGAATGCAATCTTCTGAGCCAGAAGGAAAGTTAAATTGTGTATTTCAAATGTGAGAGTAGGTTAAAACATTTGAACGAGCTATTTAAAAAAATTCAAATAATGTGCAAAAGTAAAATGAAAATTATTTTAAGAGGAAAAAACAAATTCTAATATTTATTCACTAAATGCTAAGAAAATAACTTAAATATTTTTAAAACCAAGATTAATATATTTATATTTTAAATAAGACAGAACTAAATTGGCTTAAGATTATAATAAATATTACGTAAATTCCCTTTTTAGTTATTCTTTGTTAGCGATTCAATTGCTGGCAATTTCTAATGATATTATACTAATGGCTAAAATCATAAAATATCTTAAAGAATCCTTCAAGCTATTTAGAGAGAGGTTCAGCTGATGGGCATTATGAAAAAAAGGTAAAACAAAAACACATGTTTATGTTCACTATGTTACAATTACAGGTGTTATCCTAAAATTAAAATTGAGGTTTATAGATCTGAAACAGCTACAAATATCGATTTTTCTTGACAAAATTTCAACTCAAATAAAGAAATTTTTATCTGATATTTGTAAAGGAGGTGTTGATTCTTCTAGGCACATTATACCAAAAATACAAAACTGGTATTGAATAAAAGCCACATTCTTCCTTATCTAACGGAGACATGTATCCTTACCATAAAAGACAAGAAGATTTTGTGCACATTTGAATGTAGATTCCTCAGAAATAGTTTTGGAAGAAATTATAAAAATTACATCTGTTACAGACAGTGTCACATCGATTTATAAAAAAATTATTAAAAACGCGAAATGTAATAAGCAAAGCTGCTTTTGAATTTGGTTGCTCCTATAATTCATATTTATTACAACTTCCTATTACTATAAAAGACTTTTCTTTTTTGTTTGTCCTGTTTGTTGAATAGATTGTCTGTCCCTTATATATAGATTTCCGTATCTTAAGCCTATTTCCAATAAGGATTACAGCATTCCTGTAAAGATATGTAATGAATCTTCTAATAAGATTTCCACCATAGTTGACAGTGAACATAATTGGGACTCTAGCATAGTAGTATAAAAACTATTAAATAAAATATTTTTAATGAAGAATATTTATATCAAAATACGGACAAATGATATATATGAAGATGATTAATCTTATTTAGCGGATGTATATATATGATGATTTATCTTATAGTTAATGAATGTAATTTTAAAAACAAAAATAAATAAATAAACATAAAACTAAAATTATTTCTCAAATTTCAGTTTATTACACATAATTGTATTTTAACAATCCAGGATATTTGCAAAAGATTGAACTAGTTTGAAGGAATTATATTTCAAAAAAGTGTTACAAATATTAAAAGTGACTGCAATTCAAAAGTACATTTCTTGGGAATGGGGAAATATTCAAGTATTTATTCCAGCCTTTATAAATATTTTACATGCCTTTTTTTTTATTTATGCGTCACACGTATGAAGTAGTTGAATTCTGTCCAAGCACACTGAGGCATGCTCATGTAAAGCCTGTTCAGTACTGATTTTGGAATGCTCGCTTCAGTGAAAAATATATGATTTGGTGTATTTTAAAAATACTAAACGTTTTATTCTTGTTGTTTGGCATTTTCTGAAATGAGAAAAGTACATTCAATTAAGTATCTAAAGTGGATAATACATCCTTGAAATATTTGATTTTCAGTTTTAAAATTGCACAATGTTGGAATAAAGCATCATTTTTTTTCTTGCGAGGTATTGTTCCTATTTATATTTATAATACTCTTTGAAATACAATTACATCAAATCTGATCACATTTTGACCATTATCTGTATATTTTCTTCCTTGGAATAGAATAGGTAGATATGGTTAAGAGACTTTCATCTTTCGTATTTACATCCTGTTTTGAAAATTTTACATAATTTGTATTTTGTTCATTACAGGCAATATTATTTCTCAAATTCTAATGTAAATATACGCTAAAAATTAAAAAATCTGAATTAAAATCATTGATAAGTAAGATTTAAGATAATATAAAAACAATTTTTACCATCTAAGCTTAAAACAAGTGACCAACTTATTATTATTATTTTTTTTTTTAATTTAAAAAGACATTTTTAGAGAAATCAACAATATTTTAAACGACATAAGCTTTGACCATGACAGTTGAAATTTTAATTAATAAGACAAATAAAGTCTTAATCTAACAATAAAATTCTAATTATATATTAAAAATGCATTTTATTTATACATTTCAAAGATAATATAATAAATCAAAAATATTTAAATTATAATATTCAATATGAATTGATATTGAAATAAATAAAGATAATAATCGATTTAATTATTACGCTTTTCATGGAAAATCATATTCTATTTTTATATTTTAATTCATATTTGTCTTCCATGTTTTTGTTTCTTTTTTTCATTCCTTTAATATTAAAGATTTCTTGAAAAAATAATGTATGCATTTCTTAAGTTAGAGAAAAAAAAGAATAATTCTAATGTTTAATTTTTATTCATTCGAAAGATATGTCGAATTGTTTTTAGTATGGAAATTTTGATGTATGCAAACTAGATTTCAGAAGTTTAATAAAAGCACACACATAATTATTCCGTATCTCGAATTTTTTGCAACAGTATATAGGCAGATATCCATAACAAAATGAATTATTAATGAGATTTTTATCTTTTGGAAATCAAAGAAATTTTTCATTATGGAAAAGAAACTACAAATTAATACTTTTTTTTTTTCAGTTATATCGAGACAGAAAGAAGAAAGAATTTGAATTTATTTTGTAAGAATTTAGATTGAAGTTCAGTCATTAGCTTGATATGACTGTTGTTCTGTTGTTCTTTTAAGGCGTAATGTCATTACGAATAGCAAATAAAGGAAAATGAATTGATTGTGGTTTTGATGTATTTTTGGCAGAAAATGAGATTTTCATAACTTTTTTTTTTTACAAATAATTTTAAAATATTTCTTTATTTCAATCATTGACTTTATTAAAAATTTATTATATTGTGAAGGTTATTTTAATTGGAAAAATCTTTTAAAAGAAGAATTTATCTCAAAATCTTCAAAAACATTGAAAATGTGTACATATTGTAATAAACTCACCACTTCTTATGCATGGAATAAATCCCTGTTCTTTAGAAATTCTCGTTTAATGAATTAACAACAAATAAAAGAATCTGTTTTTTAAATCATAGAGATATTATGAATTCAGCTTTTTATCCAACAACATAAATCTCAGAATCTTTCATATTATGGCAGCATGTTATACGGTAGATGTGGGAACAAAGGTTGTTATTCATAAATGTGACAAAAATTGTATAGAAAACTCAACGAATTAGAAAATCCATTTAATTAAAATGACTTCTTAGAATGAAGGAAATAGATCACAAAAGAATATCTTTAATTTTAGAATCATTTTAAATCCCGTGCAGAGATTGTTAAAATATCCACATGACTACTTTAATTTGACTTGGAGTGTGTGTATTAATTTTTAGAATTTTAGTGTGAAAGTTGGGCAACCAGATTGTAACTGGGTGTGACTGGTTTGAAATACTTCTGAAGTTCGAGAATTCACAGCTTTATTTACACCCACACAAACAATTAACGACGTACAATATTTAACACTTTTAAATGTCTATAACTATAGATTCCTGGAAAGATTCCTTTTAAGCCAAAAATTCGATATTCAGGTGTGCGAAAGATCTTCGAGTGAGAATCTGTAGACCACCTAATACGCAAGGTTGCGTAAAATATATATTTCCTCTCGGGATGAGGGACTGTAAACTAAACGTTTATCAGTGGGAGTGCAAGTTGTGCTGTACTTCTTCTCGTTTGAGAGTCTCGAGGCCAAAGAACCATTTCTCCTGAACGGTCCTAGGGGTGCTCTTGTCAGTGCATAGGAGGATGCATGGTTGCAAAATCACTATACTAAATATTGTTCAGTTTTATTTCCACCAGTAATTCTACTGATAGTTTCTCAACAACATAAATCATCTTCAATTAAAGAATACAAAATAAAGGAATAATAGATTTGGTTTAGTTTGATAAAGATTAATAAATCATCCTATATTAAATATATTGTAACATTTAATTTAAATATATGTAATTAGTTATATATATATACATATTTAACATAAAAATATATTTAGGTTGAAATTTATTAAATTTCAAAATTTAAGTTATCTTAAATATTTTACAAAAGTTATATAATTTATGATGTAATTTTAATTTTTTTAAAATTTTAACAGTCATAAAATATTTTAAGATTATTAACAAATAGTAGAATGTTATGTGAAAATATCAAGAATATATTAAGTATTTAATATTAAATTTAGTTAAACAAAAGTAAGTTTAAAAAATTTATTAAGATAAAAAATTAGCAATGTTACAGGGAAAAATTGAAAATTTGTGCTTTTGAACAAATTAATATATAATAAAGTAATTGATTTAGTTGTAATATAATAATTTAACGAATCAATATAGTTTTAACATACTATTATCTTCAAATATTTCTATTGAACACTGAATGCATGTGTTTTTTTATTTCTTATTCATTTTAATACATCTTATTTTATCTTTCACAATAAAATACATATTCTGACATACATTTTATTTCGATCGCATTTTTGCTGGAAATTCCTATATTTATATTAAATGGCTAATGTATTGGAACATCCGTTATCTTTCTATTCAAATATAACAAAACATTTGAACATAACAAAAATGGGACTGAATTTCAGTTTTGATTTTCATCGTATTCAAAGAAAATCATTACTAGTTTCTACATACGCTTAATGTTTGTTTTTCTACAATGAAAATATGGCAAACAGTGCGTTACCAGTGCTTATAAGAAAAGATAATTCAATATTTCTCCATATTTTACTCTGAAGGCAAACATTTTCATTAACTGATATCGTTTTTCTAATCAATGAGCACGTGATAAGTCATTCATCAAATAGAGTGAGAAAATTGATATTTTCTGGAAACATGGTTTGAAATATTATTTATCGAAAGGAAAATAAGGATTCTCCTTTAAAATTACTTTCGACACAAAATACTGTGACCTATTCTAATAAGAATTCTTACTCATTATAAAAATCTGGTATAAAATTTTGGTTTGAAAATAAAATTTTATTTTTTTTTCTTTGAGAAAATTCTTTTGTTGGGTTTAACAAACATATTAAGGTATACTTAATGTAGGTTTAAATCTATTTTATTTAAAATTTAAATGCATTTCTTTTTGTTAAAATGCTTTATTAATTAAAAAGCCATGAAATGAGATTTAATTAATTTTACTCCATTATTATTTTTAGGGAATTGTAATAAGTTAAAACTGTTTACTAAAAGTTTAATTATTAGATGTTTTTAAATAAACTAGATTATTTTAGAATTATAATTTGACGATTTATTCATAATTATTATTCTATAGATTTCTTAAACGAGTCATTCAAATGAGAAGCAATTGAGAAGAATTGATGATTTTTGGAATATAGCAATTTTTAGTAAAGAAAACAAAAACCTTAAAATGAAAAGTTAATTCAATATTAATATTTGAAAATTCCTGAAGGAATTTATAATTATTTTTATATATTTTTATGTATTTATACACAATAAAATTAATAATTTATGTATGAAAATGTATTTTATATTTATGCATTAAAAATACAATATAATAAAAGCAAAAAAAGCTAAATTATAATATATAATATCATATTTAAATAAATAAAGATAACATTCGATTGAATTACTACGCTTTTCACGGACATTCATGTTATATTTTTACATTTAATTCGTATTTGTCTCCTTTTTTTTTTTTTTTTTTTTTTTTTTTAAAGAATTCTTGAGATAATATTGTATGCATTTATTAAGTTAAAAAAAGAATAATTCTAATGTTTGATTTTATTCAATTCGAAAGATATGTCGTATTATTTTTGATATGGAAATTTTGATGTATGCAAATTAGATTTCAGAAGTTTAATAAAAGCACACAAATGATTATTTCGCATCTAGAATTGTTTGCAACAGTAGATGGGTGGATATCCATACCAAAAGGAATTATTAATGAGCTTTTTATCTTTTGGAAATCAAAGAAAGTTTTCATTATGGAAAAGAAACTACAAATTAAAACTTTTTTTCAGTTATATCGAGAGAGAAAGAACAACGAATTTGAATTTATTATGTTATGAATTCAGATTGAAGTTCAGTCATTGGCGTTTATATGACTTTAAATTATGTTTTTTTCATGCGTAATGTCATTACGAATAACAATTGAAGGAAAATAATTTATTGTGGCTTTGATCTGTTTTTGGCACAGAAAATGAGATTTTCATAATTTATTTTTACAAATAATTTTAAAGTATTTCTTTTTATCAATTATTGATTTTATTGAAAATTTGATTATATTTTCAAGGCTGTTATTTTAAATGAAAAAACTTTTAAAAGAAGAATTTATTACAAAAAATCTTTAAATGTCTAGCATTGAAAATGGCTACATATTATGATAAATTCATCACTTCTTTTGCTTGAAATAAATCCTATTCTTCAGAAATTCTTGTTTAATTTATTAACAACAAATAAATAAAAGTATTTTATTTGAATTCCTTGAGATATTATGAATTAAGCTTTTTAGATACAACATAAACCTCAAAATCTTCCATATTATGAAAATCTTTAGCATGATGGAAAAAATTTGTTATTCATAAATGTGACAAAATTGTGTAGAAAAACTCAATGAATTAGTAACTCAATTTAATTAAAAAGACTTCTTAGAATGAAGGAATTAGGTCACAAAATGTTAATTTTAATTTTTAGAATCATTTGAAATTCTAGGCAGACATTGTTAAAACACCCACTCACATATCTCGATTTGACTTGGAGGCATTAATTTTTAGAATTTTTAGTGTAATGGTTGGGTAAACAGATTGTAACTGGGTGTGGTTGGGTTGACATACTTATGGCACAGGTTTGAAAACTCACAGCTTTATTTACACATGCACAAAGACCGTATACAAATAATTAGAGACGCACAATATGTAACACATTTGAAGACATATAATTTTAGATTTGTGCAAAGATTTCACTTCAAAGCCGAAACCCGATATTCAGCAAAGTGCAGGGTGAGCGAAAGATACTTTCTCTCCGGATGAAAATCTGTAGGAAAACTAATACGCAGGGTTGTTTTAAAATATATTTTTCCCTGGAGGAGAGACTATAAACTGAACATTTATCATCGGGAGTTATACTGTACTTCCTCTTGAGTGAGAGTCTGGAGGACAGTGACCATTTCTCCTTAACGCCGCGCCAGAGAACACGTTTGGTGCTCTTGCTAATGCTTAGGAATATGCATGGTTGCAGAATCATGATACTAACAATTGTTAAAATTTGGTTTCTACCAATCTTTCAATTGATAGTTGTGTTCAACTACATAAGCCATCTTTAATTAAAAATGCAAAATATAGGGGCAAGAGATTTGTTGCAGCTTGACAAGGATAAATAAATCGTAATATTAATTATATTACAATATATAATTTAAATATATATTATTTATATTTAATTAGCTATTATATATATGTATATATATATATATATATATATATGCTTTTATACATACATTTAACATACATTTCAATTGTTTCAATATTTAAGTTTACCTACCTTTTGGTAAATATTTAACAAAGTATAAATAAATTGTGTTGCTATTTTTTATTCTTTTAAAAATTTAATAATCTTGAAATATTTTAAGATTATTAACGTATAGTAGATTTTAAGTGACAAGATAAAGAAAAATTAAATAATTATTATTAAATTTAGTTAAAAAATTAAAGCAAAAAAATTATTAAAATAAAAACTAGCAATGCTAACAATAGTTAGTTTGAAAATTCGCAAATTTGTGCTTTTGAACAAACTATTATACAATAAAATATAATTAGTTATAATAATTATAATATAAAAATTTAATTATAATATAATAATTTAACCAATCACTATAGTTTTAATATACTATAATCTTCAGACGTTTCTATTGAACAATGAATACATGTGTTATTTTATTTCTTATTCACTTTAATACATCTTATTCTGTTTAACAATAAAATGCAGATCCTGATATACATTTTATTTCGATTTTTTTGCTGTAAATTTCCATATATTTATATTAACTGGCTAATGTATTGGAATATCCGTTATCTTACTATAACAAAACATTTGAACATAACAAGGAGATGAGTGAATTTCAGTTCTGATTTTTCATCGCATTCCAAAGAAAATTATTATTAGTTTCTACAAACGTTTTATGTTTGTTTTCTACAATGAACAGCAATGAATCAGCAAACATTGTGATGTTGCTTGTAAGAAAAGATAATTCAATATTCCTCGATATTTTGCTCTGAAGGCAAACGTTTTCATTAACTGATATCGTTTTTCTATTCAATGAGAACTTGATAAGTCATTCATCAAATAGAGTGAGAAAATTGATATTTTCTGAAAACACGGTTTTGAGATATTATGTATCGAAAGGAAAATAAGGATTCTCTCTTGAAATTACTTTCGGCACAAAATACTGCGACCTATACCTTTAAGGATTCTTATTATCATTATAAAATTTTCAATTGAAAATAAAATTTTATTTATTTTTCGTTGAGAAATTTTTTTTTGTAGGGCTTAAACGACATACTTAATGTTTAAATCTATTTTATTCAAAATTTAAATATAATTTCTTTGCCAAAAAACACATTTAAACAATTTTAATTATTAGATTTTTGTTTTTAATTAAAATGCATTATTAGATATCTTTAAAAAAGTATCAAATATTTTATTTCTGGGATTGATTGATATTTATCTATAATTTTTCCGAGTGTATATTCCGCTAGGACTTCAGGAAGATACATTTATTTGTGAATGAGTGAGTAAATATAATAAATTTCATAAGAATATTTAAGGATATATTTTAATGTATACCAATTAACAAGAATATACAGAATATTACAATAATAAAGAAATAAAAAAATAATTAATAAAACGAACTAATAAAGAAATGAAAAATAACAAGCATGTGAAAAAATTTATAAAAAGGATATTTTTTATAATTCGGATCTGCAAAATAAAATCTATATAAGTAAGAATTAATTTTAAATAATTAAATTAATCACCGCAAGTCGTGTTTTTTTGGAAGGTTTAATTAATGTTGGAATTAAAAGGTTGTAGAACTTTAATTATAATGAAACATTTTAATTCATTTTGAAATGTAATCATTATATTTTATAATAATTTTTCACATTGGCTCTAACAGAATACCAAAATAATATATATATATATATTATTTTGGTAATATTTTTGGAGTATTCATATGTATATATTCCTGTTAATAAAAGAAAATTAAAAATTTTCTTTTGATATATTTCTTGTAAAGTTAAAGAATTTCAAATGTAACACTTTAATTTTATTTTGACGTTCATTTAATCCATTATTTAGAATTTTTCATTCTGGATATCAAAAAATTTTAAAAATAAAATATTCATAATTTAAATTTCGTTATCTTATTGAAAAGAAATTAAAAGTACTCTGACATGCTTTTTTTTTTTCCACTAGATCATATATCATAAAGACATTTTTTTAGAGAAAATTTCTGTTTTCCTTTAAAATAATTCGAATCGAATTACTTTCTCAATGCAAAGTTGATTTTAATAGGAATACCTATATAATAATGAACATTCACTTTTAAATGATTTTTTATAAAACTGCTGCTAAATTGCAATTTAAGTAGAATATATTTGAACAATATTAAACTTAAAAACTAATTTAATAATCCATCATCTTTCCAGATAAAAGGAAATGTAATTATAACTAGGCTTAAGAGACTGAATTATCACAAAAATAAGATTATTTTTTCCATAAAAGAAATAAGAAAAATATTTATTTCATTTAGTATTACGACGATATTTAAAAGGAAATTTTAAATGCCTGAGACATAAGATTACATAAAAATTAATTAGTTAATTTTAAAAGTTAAAGTTAATTACGTTAAAAAGCTAATTTTTGCGAGATGAGGAAGATATTTAGTTTTCAAAAGAATTCAAGTAATATCATTCAAATAGCAGCAGATTTTGCTTTATAACGCGATATTTGATTCTTAATATTTTAAATAAATATATGATGTAAGAGCACCTAAAAACCAAGTCTGGAAAATTCTTATTTCAACAATATTTAACTTCAAAATATAATTTAATTATCTATCATTTTTAAAAGTAAGCGATATGTGATTATAATTAGAAAAGGCACTGTAATATCTCAAAAATAAGGGTTATTTTTCCATAAAAGAAATAAGAAAACCTTTATTTCCTTTAGTATGACATATTTAGAAGGGCATTTAAATTTCTAAGATATACTACTAGGTAAAAGTAAGAACAATTATTTTTTTTTCAAAAAACTCTTTAGTTATTCTTCCAAATTTATTTCATCGCCTTCAAAGTAATCCGCTCGGACTCAATGCACTTATGCCAACTTTTTTTCCAATCCTCAATGCATGCTAAAAGGATGGCCTTCAAAGCGTTCGACGATTCACGTTGAATCTCTTCAATCGACTCAAAACGGAGTGGTCTTTTGAGTTTAGGGGAATAGACAGACGTCGCACGGTGTGAATACGGTAGTTGTGGAAAGGTATAGGTATCATTTTCGTCGAAAAAGTTCAGAAGAATCAATGCAGTGTGAGTTATATAATTCTATGGTGGGGTATATAATTCTATACCTTTCCGCAAACAAAATTCAATGCAAGTTTTTGTTCAATTCATTCAAAAATGCCGGAATAGAGAGATTTAGAGTCTCAGAAAGCCAAGTGCAACTCAAACACTAATGAATATTTTGGAGTCACATTCCACACAGATTTCAATGACAGTGCCCGCAACCTAAAAAAGAAAACAAAATTGAAATTCCATCTGCCCCGGGTATTTTAGATTGAAAATTGGTCTTAATTTTGGACAATGATTACATAAAAGTAAATTAGTTAATTTTTATAAGTTAATCTTAATCATGTTAAAGGTGACTGAATTATTAGCTTTACAAAGAATTCAAGTAATACCATTCAAGTGACAGCAGATATTGCTTTTATAGCGCGATATTTGATTCTTAACATTTTAAATAAATATATGATGCAAGAGCATCTAAAAGCAAAGTCTGGAAAATTCTTCATCGCAAATCAATTGCACCGAAATTGAAAAAGGGAAACTCGAATTGAATCTTCCTCTTTGTTAAAAATGGGTACGTTATTAAATTTCCCCTCACTCCATTTCAACATTCCTTTCTTCATTTGGTTATTTTTCATTTTATTTAGGTTTCAATTGTGGGTCTTCTTTGACGTAGATGTGGAACAGGAGACTGAAATTTTCAATCATGAAGTTATATTCTCGATATTTCTTTTATTCCATGTTTAAGATACAATATTTTTGTCAGAATAGGAAAATAGAAATGTTATGTGTATCAAATAACTGCAATAAATATACAGGACAAAATTTAAACTGTTTAATAATGATTGAAATATTAAAATAAATATATTTTTCAATATACAATATTTTATCAAAGGAATAACAATTTATGATATTTAAGTTTTATTCAAGTAATTGAAACCTTAATTTTCATATAAATTATTTATTTATATATTTAAAGATAAAATACTATTATTGCATGATGCTATTCGTGGTGTTATATTAACTATAAAAATTAAAAATTTCCCATACATTAAAATAAATCATCATAAAGAATATTTTGGAAAATAATATCAACATGGAGAATCTTTTAATTGGTGTTGAATATTCATGATGAAATAATGTTATTTAAAAATAATTATAATGTCCATATTGCAAAGATGTAAACAAATATGTCCTCATATATAGCAATGGTTTTACTATAGATATTTTTTTTTAAATTGACTTAAATGATTATGTAATTTTTAATAAATTTATTTTATCAAAATGTTTTTAAAATGTTTCAAAACCTCAATAAGAATTTCCTTGAAATGTTTAACCGTAATTCTTTATTAAAAATGTAAACAATTGACAATTTAATGACATATTAATAATTGGCATATGCTGCTAAAGCCATTTAAATTAGTATTATTCTATGTGTTAATGAATGATGACAATGATGAAATTCGACGCGATAAGTTAAAACGAATAGAATTAAGGGTTCCTTTCACAATAGTATTGATCGACAGCGATTTTTTTGTTATTTTCAAGTGTCCCCAGAAACGACAGTCAAATACCAGATACTTGTTTTTGTAAATCCTCAACGAAAGAATTTTTTTTGGATGCACACACTATATCTTTATATATATTAACTATATGATAATGCTACAATGATTGCAGTTAAATAATTGAAAAGTTTTTTTACGAGTAGATGTATTAAATCAGCAAGATAATTATTATTTCAGATTTCCTATTTTTTTTTAGTTGTAACAAATATACCATTCACATTATAGGGTTGGCCTACACTAATATATTATATATATATATATTATATTTGGCCAATATATGTGTAACATAAAATGTAAATATGTATTTTCGAACATCTATGTGCCTAATGTTCCATGTTCCACTGATATATGATGCCCCAGATAGCCCACCGACAGCCATCCGTTAAGGCTTTTTTAAAGTCAATTGCTTTGCATTCAGAAAGTGGAAAACTTCCACCAAGCAATTTGATTATTGATGTGAGACGATTTGGGCCAAGCCTTCTAGTTTTCTGAAAGTAGGGGTTGCTGCGAATGCAACGGTTTTCAACTTGAACTTTCCTGCACTTTAACTATGCACATTTCTACTAGGCTACTAATATGACAAAGAATAAATTAACAACGTCTCACAGAGTGGATACCTATAACACTGTTACTCCAAGCATTTTAAAAGAAAATGTTACATATTTATGTGTAAACGTGAATTCAAGTCAATAATTAATATCCGTACGTTTATTTAAATGACTTTATTTTAAAACAAATAAATTCACTCCTCAACCCTGAAGAACTCTCATTTATTTCTTATTATTTACTCGTTTTCATCAAAGTCTTAAAAGTTTGACTCTTAAATCTATTCCAAGAATATCCTCTGTCTAACAGGAATGTTAAACATTTGAACGGCGCTCTTTATGAAATGTTATAAGACAACCCTAAACGACAGGTGGTCTTAACGACTTACCAAAGAGTGCTATTTTATTCCAGAGTGGCACATTGCGCATGTAATAATGGCCCTTAAATGTATGTGTCCTCCTTATCAAGGAACGGAACTTAAATGTTCGCAGATGAAAGCACCTGAATCATTGAAAGGGAGCATTGGAAACAGGGAATCAACTTCGGTTGATATAGTAGTTTGTGAAAACTTCTAGACTTAATCACTCTTTGGGAAATTGCTATTTATAAATACTGATTATTAACAACGCACATGCCACTTTATTGTTAAGAAGTTACATTTATGATTGGGGAATGTTGGAGACTCTTGGAAACTATTCGCACTGTGATTATACATTCACGAACAATGCTTACAGTTAAATATTTTAAAACTTATGTTGAAGTATTTCAGATAAGATATGTATTGTAGATTTTTACATTAGTTGTCACACAGGATATTGTTGTCACGTTAATTGTACTAATGATATTGGTTGTTGACCTATTAGTTTGCCCATGAATTGGCCTTATAATTTATTATTATTGATTTTGAAAAATTTATTTGCATTATTTTATAGGTAATTCCCTGGGTTTTGTTTACTGTTATTGCTGATTGTGGGGTAAATTATGCTTTTTTTAAAAAATCATCATGATTTGTTCAATACAATTGATTTTGTGTATTTGATATTTTAATAAGAATCATTTTTAATCGCCTTTTCTAACACCGTAAACTGGATTTTAATTAATTTTCCTATAATGTCCACATTTAAAGCCGATTTTTTAGCTACTGGAATCATCAAAAAATGTTTATTGCTGTTGGTTACATTATGCATGAATAATTGCAAATATAAGCATGATGATTTCGTGTTCACTTGAGTTATATTGAAGCCATTATTGTAAAAAAGGTCGCCAATGAGCAAGTCATACAATCCAAGTTGGACTTAGTTGGCTGCGAGATGTAGCTTTTAGAAAGAGGTCTATTAAGCTACTACTTGTTTGACTAATTTATCTTATTCATTAGATCTTATATATATAATTATAAATATTAACTTAACTAACTATAGCAACGTTTCACAAAAAAGAAAATTGCATCCCATTTTTAAAAATTTACTTTACAAAAATTGATGAAACATATTTTTGTCGGAAAAAATAACTAGAAATTTTTCTTACCCAAAGTAAGAACTTAAAATTCTACCTGAGATTTCCTATAAAATTTTTTTTTAAATATGCGTCTTTTTGCAGAAAAGAAATGAAACAAATTTGGCGTGTAAGATTTTCAACTAAATAATATACATTATTTTAAAAAAATATGGCATGTCAAAATACGACAAGTTATACGACATGTCATCGGTTGTGACACATAGTGAAAATATTAAGAGTTCCAAATTTGGTTTTATTAAAACTTACAGTCTTAGATTTTTGCAAAATTTAAAAATATTATATCAATAAAATAAAAATATTTTACATTGTCTCTCAAAATAAAAAGTCATAACATTATTTTAGTTATTTGTTGATATATAATAATATGTTCAAAAAAGTATTGCAGATTATTTTCAAAAGTTTTATTGTAAAAAAAATATTTAGGCATTCTAAACTGTTTTAAGTGTTAAATAAACTAAAAACCGCATTAGAAAATAATAACCCAAACTATTTCTTTAAATGTGAATAGGTTTTTATATATACATTAAATTAATAGTATTTTTTTTTTTTTCTATTTAATGTAATTTTTGTGTTTTTTTTTCTTTGTTACTCTTTTGTATTCTTTTATTTATGAAAATAATAAAAAAATGAAAGAATATGGTAAAAAGAAACCACATGTATTGTATATGAGGCATTTATTATTTTTTCAATATCAAGAAAAACTTTTAGCGTGTATTTTCATAGTCAAACCTAAAATCAAAGCTATTTTATTTATGTCTAAAAGTTTTTCTTATGTTATTTAAAATATATTTTCATTCCCATAATTGCATTTTTAATTTAATGCATCATGTGGAAAACCTTTTGAATTTTTCAGACAATCATTCTTAAATTATGTGATTATTAAAGAAAATTATTTTTTATGTTCTGCACTTTCGTTTACTACAATGCCAATATGTATCTTTGAAGCAAAAAGCATGTTTAAATTATTGAATGAAACTCATACTAATATGTTAAAATTTGCATTTGAATTCTATAAAAATTTAATACTATTGAAATTCCATTCAATAGTTAAAACATGCTTTTATCAAAGATTCATATTGGCAATGTCGTAAACAAAGGTGCGGTACATAAAATTAATTTTCCTTTAATAATAGAACAAATGTGGAAGAAAATTATGAAATAAAACATTTAGTTATGATTAAAATATTTTTGTATGAAATAATTATCATGAGTCATCAGTGGAAATGAGATGGTAATTTTGTACTCACATCTGTATAACTAAAATATTATCAGTGACATTTAAAGGCAAATATTTTGAAACGTAAAACTGTTTATTATTTATGAATATCAAAATATTAAACTATTGATATAATGTATTTTTAAATTTACATTATTTTCCAGTATTATTTATCGTAGAATTACAAAAAATCTGCACAGTGTTGAATTTCAAATGACTCAAAATTATACAAAGGGACCATTAAAATAAAATATGTGGGCACAAACATAGATTATAATAAAAAATATAGATGGTCTGATTATAATAAAAAAGGATAAAAGGTACTACTAAAGATATTTTCTGCAATTTTTAGAGAATTGTGGAGTGCAATATCGCTCGAAGAAATCTTCAGCACAATTTTGCTGCTGGTAGAATAGTTGACAAGCTTGAGGAGAAGCATTGTGTAACAAGAGCAAGACTACAATTTCAATTCAATAAAATGGACCTTTCACGAACCTGAGAGCCTTCTAAATCACATGTATAGTTACTTATACTACTTCTTCTTCTTGGCGCCACATCCCCATGGTGAACCAAGGTCGTCTACCTACTGTCGGATTTCGAGACAGTAATATACTTTAAAGCTGTATATAGTTATATAGGCGATTATCCAAGAAAATGGATCAAAATTCAAAAATGGATGACCTATATATCGTTTTTTCAGGACTCAGAATTTTCATCCGTCAACAGAGACGACTATACGACAGACAAATTCAAAAGGATGTCTGTTTCCCGCCGTTCTGAACCATGCATCTTTCTGACAGCCGTCCATCAGCGACTGTTCAGAGCAGAGTAAGGAACACAAAAACTAGCATTTTGTCTGTGTAATCACATTCTTGCTGAAGAGAAGTCTCCAGTAATTCTTAATGCTGATTGATAAAGCAATAAGAAGAAACATGATTTTATCCTATTTACATCAGGAAGAAGAAGAGGTGATTGACGTTTGAAAGATGCTTTTAGGTGATCCTGATGAAATCATCAGAAAAACACAAATAGGCTGACTTTCAACATGGTTTCTATTAGACGTTTTTCCTGTGTAAACATTCTCTTTATACATGAGAGGCATCACAGTGTCTCCAGTAATTCTTAATGCTGGCAGATAAAGCATTAAGAAAAATATGATTTATCCTATTTATTTTTAAAGTAAGAGATCGTTTACGTGATCTCGATGGAATGATCTAGGGAAATGCTATGATAAATAAGCTGACTTTCGACGGAGTTTCTGTTACCGAAGACTGTTATGGTCAGCAAGTGATCCCACCTCACATTCATCTGCTCCTATGTTATATTGATGCAGACTTTTATGGATGATAATGACAGGCCGCATCCGGATTCGTCCGGTTTGCGGCATATCTGAATATGGAAGGTAACAGTACTTGGACTTGTAGCTAATGAGTCTAATATTTTTTAAATCCCATAGAATGTGATTGCAGTGCTACAGCTAGCTATGCTAATGGTGAGTGGGAAAACACTTATTGTGGCGATTATATTCCCCGGATAGTACCCAACAACTGAAACTACTAATTGAGAAATGATTACTTTTACCTCAACAGCTTTTTTTTTAATGTTAATTTGGAGATATTCAAACAACCATTACAGTTAAAAGAGTCATGTACTAAAGGGTATCTGTTTATTATTTTTTTTTTAATACGCTGGTTAGCTTTCTTTCGTTAAAATCTTTTTTTAAAATTTAATTTCACATTGTATGCACTGGATTAATTTTTATAATACTTTATTTTTAGTACAGGATACTTTTGGGCCAAGGGAATTTCCAGTTGTTTTGCTGAGCGAAAAAGCACTAATCATTGCTTAAGTTTTTGCACTGCGTTCTTTTTAATAACGGACGAGAAGACATGAAAAGCTAATAAACAAATAAACAATGTATAATAAAAATACAACATCAAAACACGGGAATAACTTGATTGCAGAACAAAGTTTTACACCAAAATGTACTATAACCTTAACCACACTTTCCTCTGCAGGAATTACAATATTTTGATCTGATTTAGAATTCTAGTTTTCAATTAATGCATGATGTATTTTCGTTTACATGATATAAACTGAAACGCATTATGTATGATTCAAATAAAATGCTGACTTACCGATTTTTCAAAGTTACGATATAAATGCTGGAAAGGTATAAAAAAGAAAGCGACAGACTTACGGAAGTGATAAAATTGGGGATTATAATAAATTAGATATTTTTATGCAGATGAGATAGGTAAAGCAGAAAAAGAAACAAGAGTTAAATGCTACATGAGAAAACATGAATGATTTACTCATTACTAAAGATTATCATGGGATGGATGCATAATATGCTACAAGATAGCCCCGAGAAGCCCGAGCTACTGCACAGTTGTAGACAAAAGACCATGGCATGTTCCAGGAATTGGGTGATTCTGCGGTTATTTGACGCAGTGTTGCAGCATCTGTTAGAATTTACGACTCTTTGCAGACGCTCGCCGGTCTCGGTCGTTATGCAGGCGGTCGACCACTGCGCTATCCATGGTGCGGGATGTTATGCCTGAAATTTCATACTCTCGGCACACTCTTGACTTGCAGTGCTGCGGAATGTTGAATTTCCCTAACAATTTTCAAATAACGCTTTTGCATGTTTCCAGCGCGTCTGGCTCCACACAGCTTACATTTCCGCGTTCAAAGGAATCTCTGTGTAATTCCCGTCGTGCGGTCATCATGCAGATCAAGGAAACCTCTTCCATGAAATAAACTTTGAGAACAAGAAATGAAAGCTCTGCAGCATGCATCTATACCTGTTCTACCGCACGATGCTACTGCCATCTGAGAAAATTTGCATATTGCTATCCATGACTTTGTCACTTCAGTGTATATATATTTAAAAATATTACATTTAAGTTAAAGTATTTGATAAATATCAAATTTAATTATCCTACCTGGTTTCTTAGGATTGGCCTGTACAAATGTGATAATTTATGTTGTTATTTTTCGCATTTGTTTTTAAAAACCTAACAATCACAGAAATAATGTATGATTGACGTAATACAGAAAGTTAAGTGAAAATATTAAAAATAAAAAATAACATATTTAATACTAATTTAAACAAAAAATAATAAGATAAAAAAATTATTCATATGTCCAAAAATGAAAACGCAATTTTATTGG
The DNA here is from genome assembly GCA_021605095.1 of Caerostris extrusa. Classification (NCBI taxonomy): domain Eukaryota; kingdom Metazoa; phylum Arthropoda; class Arachnida; order Araneae; family Araneidae; genus Caerostris; species Caerostris extrusa. Next base: position 52,495 of record BPLR01015085.1, read on the forward strand.
GGAAAATTTACGAGGTACAAAATAGCACGAATAATTCAATATCTAATAAACTATTTAGTTGTAATGTAATGAATTTAACTATCAATTTAGCTTTTAGCACACTATTGTATTTCAAACGTTTCTATTGAACAATGCATGCTTGGTTATTTTACATTTCCTTATTATTCACTTAAGCATAACATTTGCATCTTTCATTAAATACAAATCATGAGTATACATTTATTTCTATCAGCTTTTTTGAAAATTCCCTATATTTATATTACACTCGCTGTCCATAAAATTAAGGGATAATGAAATTCAGGCAAAGAAAGAAACAGAAGCAAAACAAATTTGACTTATTTATGAGTCTGATGGCTTAAATAAAAATTTAGCATTCTTACCTGTAGCAAATTTCAAAAAGAACCTATTTTCCAAAACAATCACACCGTTCGATATGATGGTTAATGGCAAGATTATGTCTCTTGGTGAGTCTGGCTGAGCCGCCAACGCCTAGGCATGAGTGAGGTATCAAATTATCCATATGAAATCTGATCTTGGGGGAATATTACAACACACTCATCAAAAAAACCGTACTTACTACAAGTTCGGAAGGAGAGAGATATTTTTTTCCACCTCGCACTTTCTTGCATTTTATTCTGAGAAAGTTCTTGGATTAATAACGTGTACATTTTTATTAAATTAAGAAAAGAAGGTATAATATTTAATTTTGTTCATTCAAGTATGCTGATTTGTAAGATTTTGAGCACGGAGGCACAGAATGCAGCACAAATTAGAGTTCAAGTTTATGTAGCTTACAAAAGTCACTAGTGCACGCAGTGATAGACACGTTACTTACAGCACCAAGCTGAACGTGAAATTAATGAAAACTTATCTTTTGGAAATCAAAAGTTTTCATTATGGAAAAACTACAAGGTAAGCTCACGTTTCAGTTATATCCAGATGATAAGAAGGATTTGAGATTTATTATGTAAGTTTGCGTTGATTCAAATGAACGTGCCTTGACTTCTACATTCATTTTCATTTCAGGACTACGTGTTATATGAATATCAATTGAAGTATTATTTTGCGGCTTTTGATCTATTTTTTTTGACACAAATTGTGTTTTATATTATTTCAATTTTAAACTTTTCTTTTATTTCAATAATTGAGATTTTTAAAAAATGTTAAATTGTAAGTTATTGTAAATTTGAGAAAGAGCTTGAGGGAAAATATATCTGCAAACTTCCTATATCACCTTGGAAATGTTGTACATATTGTGACGTGTGAAATTACATGCTTGACAAATCCTGTACTACAGAAATTCTCTTGGCCAGTTGTATTCATGCTGCGAGTCTGTTATTTAAATACTTTGGAGATATTATGATTCACACGTTTTCCAACACATATAAGCTTGCCCAAGTCTTTCCTATTGCATGGAAGCATCTTATAAGGCGTATAGGGGAGCAAAAGGGAAGTTATTTATTATAATGTGAGCTCAAAAGGAAAATTGTGGCAGAAAAATTATGAATTAGTAATTTAATTAAGCTGACTACCCAAATGAATAAAATAGATCAGCTTGAATTTTTATTTTAGATCATTTGAGTCACTGAACGATACTAACCACCTACACTTTCTGGCTTGGTTGACTTGAGAGAGTGCTTTGACCCTTTTGTTTCCACAGGTATAGCTATGAACGTTGGGCAACAGCAACTGGGATGGAAGGTGGGGCTACAGATACTAGGCATAATTTGGATCTCAGCCATATTTAGGCTGTACAGCACACTATTGGGATTTACAATATTGTACTTTGACAAGAGGCTCATGATGCACATGATTTTGTGGCTGTTTTTATTAAAGGCAAAAGCCCGATGCGGCTTTGGATTACATAGGGTGCGCCTTTCAGGTGGGGAAGTCACATGAATCCACATTTCAACAAGCCAGGTTTGCGTTAAATGCTTTGACCTCGAGGTTGAGACTATAAAACTGGCGTTTTCAACTTTACCAGGGAGAGAAGAAGCAAGGCCCCTGCTATCTGGTGCCAAAGATACGGGCGTACCTGTCCAGAACACCAAATTCACGGGGGTGTAATTTGTCAATGAGAGGATGATGGGAACAGGAAGAATTATTAAGCCACTAACTATTGCTTTAGGTGCTGAACACCGATATGCTCATACGACAATACTGTTTTCTGAGCAAACCCAGCTCGGTCAGGAAGGTACAGAGCAGGAATATGGAGCAAAGGGCTCAAATCGTGGCCTAATATTAAGCCAGGTATGTCACAACCATATATTATACATAAACTATTATGTTTATTGGTTTTACTATATATATATATATATACCAAATTTAATGTTCCAGTTTTTAAAGTTATCCTACGGAATTTATCAGTTCTTTAACTCATTTACACTTCTCCATAATGTTATACGCAGTATTTTGCAAAAATCATAACAATAAGCGAAATATTTGGTAGTAGCGAAGATACCCAGCAGGAGTATTAGTGAAAAGATCCAGAGTATAGTGTTACGGGCCTGAGGTTTTGTTGGCAGATATAACGTATGGC